>PVJN01008746.1:0-63740 GCA_004026805.1 Lasiurus borealis
ATGATCAGAGTGGAAATAAATGAATAGAGACCAAAACAAACAAACAAACAAACAAAAAACAATACAAAATATCAATGAAACCAAGAGCTGCTTCATAGAAAGGATGGACCACTAGCCAATATCACCAAGAAGCAAAGAGAGAGCAACCAAATAAACAAAATCAGAAATGAAAGAGGCAAAACAACAATAGACCTCACAGAAGTACAAAGAATTGTAAAAAGAAAAATAGTATGAGCAACTCTATTACAGAAAACTGGTCAACCTAGGAGAAATGGGTATATGCCTAGAAAAATACGACCTTCCAAAACTCAACCAGGAAGAATTAAAAAATCCGAATATGCCAATAACTATGGAGAAAATTGCAGCAGTAATCAAAAAACTTCTAGCAAACAAAAGCCCAGGACAAGATAGCTTCACAGGAAAGTTTTATCAAACATTCAAAGAAGAAATAAAATCTATCTTCCTCACACTATTCCAAAATTTTCAAGAGGAAGGAACACTTCCAAATTCTTTCTACGAAACCAGCATTACCCTAGTCCCCAAACCAGATAAAGACAATATAAAGAAAGAGAATTACAGGCTAATATCCCTCATGAACAGAAACACCAAAATGCTCAACAAAATTCTAGTGAATCTATCCAGCATTAATTAAAAAGATCATAAATTATGACTAAATGTGATTTATTCCAGTGATGTAAGTATGGTACAAAACCAGCAAATCAACAGACCTGATACACCACAAAAACAAACTGTGAGATAAAAAACATATAATCATATCCACTGATACAGAAAAAGCATTTGACAAAATTCAACACTCTTTCTTGATAAAACTCTCAGCAAGGTGAGAATAGAAGGATCATACCTCAACATAATAAAAGTCATATATGACAAACCCACAGCCACCATCAAATAGCAAAAACTGAAACTATTTTCCCTAAGAATAGGAACAAGACAGGGATGCCCACTCTCACCACTCCTGTCCGACATAGTACTAGAAGTACTAGCCATTGTGATCAGACAAGAAGAAACAAAAAGCATCCAAATTGGAAACAAAGAAATAAAAGTGTCATTATTCGCAGATGACATGGTATTGTACATAGAATACCCCAAAGACACCATCAAAAAACAATTAGACTTAATAAATGAATTTGGCAATGTAGCAGGATATAAAATTAACACCCGGAAGTCTATGGACTTTCTATACACCAATAATGAACTCAGAGAAAGAGAAACTAAAAAAAAAAAATCCCATTTACCATTGCAACAAAAAAAATTAAGATAACCTAAGAATAAATTTAACAAAGGAGATAAAGGACCTGTACTCAGAAAATATCAGAACACTGAAAAAGAAGACAGGAAGACAAAAAAAAAAGGAAGAACATAACCGTATTCATGGATTGGTAGAACCAACGCCATTAAAATGTCTATTCTACCCAAAACAATCTATAAATTCAATGTATCCCCATCAAAATACTAATGGCATACTTCAAAGACCTAGAACAAACTCTCCAAAAATTCATCTGGAATAAAAAAGGACCCTGAATAGTTGTAGCAATCCTGAAAAAGAAGAACAAAGTAGGAGGGATCCCAATACCAGATATCAAGTTATACTACAAAGCCATTGTTCTCAAAACTGCCTGGTACTGGTAGAAGAACAGACATATAGACCAGTGGAATAGAACAGAGAACCCAGAAATTGACCCAAGCTATTATACTCAATTAATATTTGATAGAAGAGGCAAGAGCATACAATCGAGTCAAGAGAGTCTCTTTAATAAATGGTGTTGGGAAAACTGGACAGATACATGCAAAAAAATGAAACTGCACCAACTTACACATGCAGATAAATAAACTCAAAATAGATAAAGGACTTAAATGTGAAATGGGAAACCATAAAATTCTTAGAAGAAGCTACAGGGAGCAAAATAGTAGACATATGTCATAGTGATATCTTTACCAATACAGGTCCTAGGGCAATGGAAACTAAGGAGAAAATAAACAAATGGGACTATATCAAAACAAAAGCTTCTGTACAGCAAAAGAAACCATCAACAAAACAACAAGAAATCCCACTCGTGGGAGAACATATTTGCCAATGTTATCTCCGATAAAGGTTTAATCTCCAAAATTTACAGGGAGCTCATGCAATTTAACAAAAGGAAGATAAACAATCAAATCAAAAAATGCACCAACAGCCAAGACTGGTTTGGCTCAGTGGATAGAGTGTCGGCTTGTGGACTGAAAGGTCCCAGGTTCGATTCCGGTCGGGGGCATGTACCTTGCTTGCGGGCACATCTCCACTGTGGGGCATGCAGGAGGTGGCTGATCGATGTCTTTCTCTCATCGATGTTTCTGACTGTCTATCTCTCTCCCTTCCTCTCTGTAAAAAATCAATAAAATATATTTTTTAAAAAAAGTGCCAACAACCTAAATAGACACTTTTCGAAAGAGGACATACAGAAGGCCAAGAGACATATGAAAACATACTCAAAGTCACTAATCATCCAAGAGATGCAAATCAAAGCAACAATGAGTTACTGTCTCACACCTGTTAGAATAGCTATTATCAACAAATCAATACATGAAAAGTGCTGGAGAAGATGCAGAGAAAAAGGAACCCTCCTTCACTGCTGGTAGAAATGCAGTCTGGTGCAGCCCCTGTGGAAAACAGTGTGGTGCTTCCTCAAAAAAATTAAAAATGGAACTGCTATTTGGCCCAGTATTCCCTCTTGTAGGAATATAGTCCAAGAAAACAGAAACATTAATCAGAAAGGATACTTGCACACCTATGTTCATAGCAGTACAATTTACAATAGCTAACATTTGGAACAGCCTAAAATGCCCATCAGCAGGTGAGTGGATTAGAAAACTGTAGTTCATTTACATAATGGAATACTATGCTGCTATAAAAAAAGGAAGGAATTCTTACCATTTGCAACAGCATGTATGACACCAGACTGCATTATGCTAAGTGAAATAAGCCAGTCAGTGATAAATACCACATGATCTCAGTCATTTGTGGAATAGAAATAACATTACAAACTGATGAACAAAAATGGATACAGAGGCAAAGGAGCATCAAACAAACTGTCAAACTACAGTGGGAGGACAGGAGTGGGGTAAGAGATCAACTGAAGTACTTGTATATCTAATGGACACAAGACACTGGGTGAGGGCATGTGCTGGGGAGGTGGGGAGGCCAGAGGAGGTCAATGCAGAAACAAGGAGACATATGTACTACTATTTGTAATATTTTAAACAATAAAATAAAATAAAATTTTATATACATGTGTATGTATAGATGTGTGTGTGTGTCCTATATAATAATCCTATATAATAATGAGGTAATATGCAAATTGACCATCTTGCCCTCGCACAAGATTGCCTCCCCCATGTGGTCACAAGATAGCCACTCTCATGTGGTCACAAGATGACTGTAACAAGATGGCTGCATCAAGATGGGTGGTAAGGGAGGGTAGTTGGGGCTGACCGGGCTGGCAGAAGAGGTGGTTGGGGGTGACCGAGCCTGCAGGGGAGGGCAGTTGGGGGGGATGAGGCCTGCAAGGGAGGGCAGTTAGGGGTGACCAGGCCAGCACAGGAGTGGTTAGAGTTTGATGAGGCTGGCAGACAGAAGTGGTTAGGAACAATCAGGCAGGTGAGTGGGTTGGTAGTCAGCAGTCCCGGATTGTGAGATGGATGTCCTGTGGGATCGGGCCTAATCTGGCAGTCAGAAATCCCCCAAAAGATCCCACATTGGAGAGGGTGCAGGCTGGGCTGAGGAAAACACCTCCCCAGTGCATAAATTTCGTGCACCAGGCCTCTAGTGTATAGATAGATAGATAGATAGATAGATAGATAGATAGATAGATAGATTGTATATTACACAAAAGAAGCCAGACACAAGAACACATGCTGTCTCTGAATCTCTAATCTATCATGATAGAAAATAGATTAGTGGTTCCTAGGGGACAGAGGGTATGAGGGAACCTTTCAGGAAAATAGTCACTTGACTGTGCTGGTGTTACGCATCTGCATACATGTGCCTAAACATATCAAGCTGTACAGTTAAAAGAATGACTTTTAATATATAAAAAACATCAATAAAACTGCTTGTCTAAAATGTCTGAGAAACCATTTTTCATTCACTAGATATGGTGAAATACTCACACAGACCCTGGAAGTATCAGTCAGCACAACTTCTCATAAAGCTACAGATATACTTATGAGGACCAGCAATTCACTCCTAGGTATTTTCCCTAGAAAAATGAAAACATATGCCCACAGTAGGACAGGTAAAAATGTTGCCCGATCTTATTTATAATAGCCAAAAAATGCGGGATATAATATACATGTTCATCAACAGGAGAGTGGATAAATTATGATATATCCATATAAACACTACTTGATATCAAAAGGAAAAATCAGAAGGGGGGAAGGGGGGAATGACTTGGAGAGGGCAAACGGAAAGCTTCTGGGATGATGCTTGGTATTTTGTTTCAGGTGGAGATTACATATGTGTAATTCTCAAAATTCATCCAAATGAACACTTAATATGTGGGTGTTTATGCATAAATTGTATCAAGTGTAAAAAAATGAGCTGAGTATAAAAAATTTTAAAAATTACACTACTGGATTATGTGGAACAGAGTACATATATTGTTTTTTGTTTGTTCGTTTTTTTGTTAATCCTCACTTGAGGATATTTTTCCATTGATTCTGAGAGAGTGGAAGGGAAAGAGAGCTACAGAGAGAAACATCAATGTGAGAGAGATACATCAATTGGGTGCCTCCTGCATGCACCCTGACCAGGGCCAGAGAACCTGAAACCTGCCTTTGATAGGAATCAAACCCAGGACCCTTCAGTCTGCAGGCTGATGCTCTATCCATTGGGCCAAACACTTGGGCCATTATATATATATATATATATATACATACATATATATATATACACATACATACACACACACACACACACACACACACACACACATATACGTATATATATATATATATATATTTAAAATTTAAACGAGAATGAATAACTCCCAGGATATATAGCAGTTTTAAAAGAAATCTCCCTTTTTCTCTAAGGGGCCAAGTTATTCCTGGAGGTCCTTTACGGAACTATATTCTGTGTGCCTATGTTCATTAAGACCTTAATGCCATGTACTCTTATTTACTTTTTAGAACATCTTTCATGGCATTCGTTATGAAGGTGGTGATAAAGATTCTAACCCTAAACCCCAAATAGTTTTCATAGTCCTAAAGTAGCAGAATAGGTACTCAAACAGATCTAACTGCATTGAGTCCTGACTCCTTTCCTAAACTAAGAAACTTCCAAGCTCAGCTAGTTTTTGACTGGAGAGAGAAAAGACCCTGTAAGGTTTTCCTATATTATTTTGAAATGTATTAACTACTACATTGACTGTAAGTAAAAACAATGCCCAAATTAGAATACACCAAATTTTAATACCAGTGCTTAGCTAAAAGGGAGCTCTGTTTCAGTTAGGATTTGCAAAAGTAATTTTAAAGACCAGAGTAGTTAAAATGTGCCTTTCTCTATTTGCTCATCTCCTAGTCTTTAAGGGGAATAAAAAAGGAAAGTGTTGGATTCCTGGGTATATACTAACACTCAGCAAATTGAAGCTTTAAATATGTAAATTTTCTTGAATGCCAATTTTACCATAAGGTTAAAAACATTTTTTTTTAAATTATAAAGACAAAGGAAATGTAAAAGCCATCAATTTCTAACCATCCATTGACATTGACAGAAGGCTCAGTGACAGCTCCTATTTTCCCCATAAATGATTGGCTAGGTCAGAGAAGAAAATGAAATGCTGGTGCATAGTGGGTAGACTAATAATCAATCACAGTGATGAAAGCACGACTCTAGAGCAGGTCCAGGCCTTGACACACAGCTGATCAGGTAAGGTCCAGCCCTCTTGACAAGGTTATGACTTCAGGAAAAATCACAGATAAATCACCAATAGAGTAGCACTGACTTGGTCTTGGCTTGCAAGAGCAGAAGTCAAGTTATCTCAAAAAAAGAAACCTGTGGCCCTCGCCAGTCAGATTGTGGACTGAAGGGTCCCAGGTTTGATTCCAGTATAAGACACATGCCCTGGTTGTGGGCTTAGTCCCTAGTAGGGTGCATGCAGTGCCAATCAATGATTCTCTCTCATCATTGATGCTTCTGTCTCTCTCTGTCCCTCCTCTTCCTCTCCAAAATCAATAAAACTATATTTTAAAAAGAAAGAAAGCAACGAAACCTTGTGGATGAAGAAGACTGTGTCTGAATAGTGCCCTTTGCTCTAAGCTACTCTCCCTTTCTTCACTTCTCACAATCTTGCAGCAAGGCATCATTGGATTAACTCATAGAAGGACACCACCAAATGTGGTTCCTGAAAGGAAATGGACTCCCCCCCATCTTGTATTGTAGGGCTGGGACCCCTGCCTAAACCTCTCCCCTTTCTGGGAGTGGCCACAGGTGTGCCAACAATGTTCTTAACTTCCCCGACCCTCACCTGAAAGGACCAATGAAGGACACAGCTAAGGTCCTAATTAGGCTTAACCACGGAAAGACCCCAATTCAAGTGACCAATCTCTGTAACCCTCATCACTTTCCCAAGCCCCCTAATTATCCTATCCTATAAAACTCATTGTTCCCACCCGGTCCACTCTCTCGCCTCGCTGCTGCGTCAGAAAGAGGCTGAGAGCCAAACCCGGGTTTGAATAAAGACTCTTTGCTTTTGCATCAGAGAAGGCTCCTTAGTGGTGGATTATTGGGAACCCCGAACTCTGGGCACAACAGTTCCCACTCCTTTACTTAATCCATTTCTTTCCACAGGTTACATCTTCCGAAGTCATTAAACTCATACTTAATGAAAGGGTTATCATTTTTTTTATAAAACTGCATATAATCAAAATATTCAAAGAACTGCTCACTATCCTCCTATATAATAAAAGCCTAATATGCAAATTGCCCTCTTGACAGGGAGTTCAAATGCTTCCTATGACATGCACTGACCACCAGGGGGCAGCACAGAACATGGCAGGCAGCAGAAGGAACTACCGGCCTTAATGAGCCCCAATAAGAGTGGAACCACAATGGGATGGTGGAGCAGGTGAGTGGGCAGTGCCAGGCCAAGGCAGTTGCAAGTGAGGTACTGATCACCCGCTGATTGTGACCAGCGAAAGGCAGGTCCTGATCACCTGACTGGGACCAGGCCTGGGGCTGGGACAGTGGTGGTGGGTGGCGGGGAACAACCTCTCACGGCGCCTAGGCGGAGGCCTGTGACTTATCACCAGCTACCTGAGGGTTGGGGTGATGGGGTTGGAGGTGCAGTGAGAATGCAGGGTGTCCACTCACCTTGCTCTAACTCTCCCTACTACCCTTCTCTGGGAATCCAGCACTCATGCTCCAGGGAAGCCCCCATGCTAGGTGCTGGCTGCCCGTGAAGAGCCCTCTCCATTCTTACACAGCCTTATCCAGGTGATCTGGGACCACAGGGGCTGGTTGGACTCCCCATGAGTTCACACAGGAGCTGGCCATCCAGAAGAGAGGCCATAGCCCACCTGGGTTTCGTGCAGCATTGCTGGGCAGTCCAGAGGCCCATGCTACACCCCAGTCTACGGCGTCCAGCCACACTCATCGCATCTCCACATGAGGACTTGGATGCCAGGACTCAGGTGGAGGGGGAAATATGGAGGCCCTAGGATCCAGGTAGTGCCCAGGGTCCAGAGGCCAGCTGGGACCTGCCCTTCCACAAAGACACTCACGCTTCAATCACTGGCCAGGACTAGGGACCGCACCGGTGCATGATTTTCATACACTGGGCCTCTAGTTATGTAATATTTTGAGAAAAAATGCTAGACTTAAAACTTGATGTTTAAAGCCACCAACTTACACCACATACAAAAATATACTCAAAACGGATAAAAGATTAAATGTAAGTCACGAAACCATAAAAATTCTAGAAGAAAATATAGGCAGCAAAGTATCAAATATCTTACCTAGTAGAATTTTCAGATATATTGCCTAAGGCAAGAGAAACAAAGGAAAAAATAAACAAATGGAACTGCATCAAACTAAAAAGCTTCTGCACAGCAAAAGCATCAAAATAAAAAAAGAGGGGAATCCCACTGTATTGCAGAACATATTTGCCAATAAAATATCTGATAAGGGACTTATTTACAAAATACATATAGTACATACAACTCAACAAAAGGAAGACAACCCAATTTAAAAATGAGAAGAGGCACTGAATAGATACTTCTCCAAAGAGGACATACAAATGGCCAAAAAACATATTTTAAAAATGCTCAACACCACTAATTATCAGAGAGATGCAAATTAAAATGACAGTAAGATATCCATCACAACTGCCAAAATAGCTACAATTAGTAAATCAACAAAAAACAAATGCTAATGAAGATGTGAAGAAAAAGGAACCCTAGGTCACTGCTGGGGGAATGCAGACTGGTACAGTCACTGTGGAAAACAGTGTGGAGTTTCCTCAAAAATTTAAAAATGGAACTGCCATTCCAGGAATATATCCTAAGAAGCCTACCAATTAGAAAAAATATATGCACCCTTATGTTCCTAGCAGCGTTATTTACAACTAGAAGCCCGATGCAAGAAGATTCGTGCAAGAATGGGCCTTCCTTTTCCTGGATGCTGGCACCACCTTCACTCCAGCCCTGGAGCCGTCTTCCCACCTTCCCATGCTACCCAGACGCCTTGAGTGGCTGGGGCAGTGCAGAACACAAGCATCCCATACCGCTCCCAGAATATGCAAATTAAACTGCCATCGTTGTTGAGTTAAGTTGCATGCTCACTCCTGATTGGCTGGTGGGCATCGTAAAGGTACCATCAATTTGCATCTTTCTCTTTTATTAGTGTAGTTAGCTAAGATCTGGAGACAGCCCAAGTGTCTACCAGTAAATGAAAGGATTAAAAAACTATGGCATATATACATAATGGCATATGCACATAACTTTGTAAAGTTTAAGACAGCATTGAGGGACCTAGAGAGTATCATGCTAAATGAAATAAGCCAGATGGTGAAAGACAAGTATCACATGATCTTACTTATATGTGGAATCTAATAAACAACATAAACTGATAAAACAGATCCAGAGACATTGAAACAGGTAACATACTGATGTGTTTCAGAGGGAAGGGGGTGGGGGCAGAAAGAGATTAACCAAAGAACATAATCCATGGACAAACAATAGTGTAGTGAAGCCCAAGAGTATGGTTGGGAATTGGGTGGAGGGTGCCATTGAGGAGAAAAAAGAGGACATCTGTACCACTTTCAACAATAAAGATAAATTAAAAAACAAACAAACTTGAGAATCATATTTAGAATTTCTGGTGCTACCAAATTTTCATATGGTTAAAAAAAATCAACCAAGAAATTCTTTATTCATCATTTTGTTTTTAAAAAAGGTTTGATTTAAAGAGTTATGGCCCTTGCTGATGTGCCTCAGTTGACTGAAGTGTCCTGTATACAAAAGGCTGTGTGTTCAATCCCAATCAGGGCATATATGGAAGGCAACTGATTGCTGCTCTTTCTCACTTTGGTGTTTCTCTCTATTTTTCCCTTCCCCTCTCTCTAAATAAATGAGCATATTCTCAAGTAAGGATTAAAAAAAATCACAATACAGATTAGACAACTGAAAATATGAATATTTATAATATTGATATTACTGAAGAATTAGTTATTTTTTAGGTGTTACAATAATATATATCTTAAAACTTATTTTATAAAGATAATACTGAAAAACTGATGTTTAATATTGACCTCAAAATAATATAAGGGAGATGCCCAAACTGGTTTGGCTCAGTGGATAGAGCATCAGCCTGTGGACTGAAAAGTCCCAGGTTCGATTCTGGTCAAGGGCATGTATCTTGGTTGCAGGCACATCCCCAGTAGGGGACGTGCAGGAGGCAACTGTATGATGTCTCTCTCTCTCATCGATGTTTCTAACTCTCTATCCCTCTCTCTTTCTCTGTTAAAAACTAAATTATATATATATATATATATAAATTTAAAAAATAATATAAGGGAGAAAGAAAACAGAATGGCGACCAGCACCACAGCAGTGAAGAGGAGAGTCAGGGAGCAAAGGAGTGTGTGGATGTGTGTGGTATGTGTGGTGTGTGTGTGAGTGAGTGAGGGACAATTAGATCGTGCAGGACTTTCAGGAGCTAGAGGACCATGCTGTCTTGGATGGTTAGACCCCGCTGCTGCTGCAGGCACTCCCGGGTGGCCAGCACTGGCACAGAAACCATGCCATCTTGAAGGGCAGAATGGCTGTGACTGGGGAGCCTAGTCTCACCATCACCCAGAATGATCTCAGACACAAATTGAGACCCTACATTCACTCTGGACAAAGACTTGCTACCACAGCTGTAGGCCCACAGACACCAAGACTCCAGCCATCCCAGCAGCAGGCTCCAGTCACTCAGGAACGCATTCCCCTCCTGCTGACTCACTGTAGCAATCACACGCATCCTGAGGTGCATGAGGGTGCCTCCAGCCAACAAATGGCAGTTGCACAGCCCATGCCACCCAGCCACCTAGCACCAGTGACTCTTATTCCAGCACTCACATGCAGGGCAACAGCCCTCTGCCCCCACATGTACCCTTGACTCTGCCTATCAGCACATGCAGGGGACTGCTGCTGCCAACCAATGGCAGCCACACCATTAGCCCATGAGTGCAAGTGGCTCGGCCTCTCATAATTGGCAACATCTGTCCCAGAGCACATCCTAGTCTCTGTCGCCAGCCAGCCCCAAGCATCTTTGACTCTGCATCTGGGTGCACATGCACAGGGCTGCTGCTGAGTCCTCCAAGCGCTTGTGATTCTGCTTTTCAGCGTGCACGCACAGGGCTGCTGCCAACCCTCTGCAGCCATGCCACCCAACCCCAAATGCACCCATAACTCTGCTTCTAGCATGGGGCTGCTGCCAACATACCGAGGCCTTGCCATCCGGCTCTGGAAAACCTATGATTCTGACTCTTTGGGACAAGTGGGGCTCCCACCAATCCACAGTGGTCAGGCGTCTCAGTCCCTGACCTCTCCCATGACTCTTGGCATGATACACACACAAAAATAAAATGAAAATGTATAAAGGATTTAAACATACGATGGAAAACCATAAAAATATCAGGGGGATCCACAGGCAGCAATATCTCAGACATATGCCATACAATTTCTTCACTGGGCAATGGAAACCACTAATCAATAGAAAATAAACAAATGGGACTACTTAAAAACGAAAAGCTGCACAGCAAAAGAAACAATCAACAAAACAACAAGAAAGCCCATTGCATGGAGGAACATATTTGCCAATGTTATCTCTGAAAGGTTTTTTTTTTTTAATATATTTTAGTGATTTTTTTTTACAGAGAGGAAGGGAGAGAGATAGAGAGCCAGAAACATCAATGCGAGAGAATCATTGATCAGCTGCCTCCTGCACACTTTCCACTGGGGATGTGCCCGCAACCAAGGTACGTGTCCTTGACCGGAATCGAACCTGGGACCTTTCAGTCCACAGGCCGACGCTCTATCCACTGAGCCAAACTGGTTTAGGCCTGAAAGAGTTTAATCTCCAACATTTATAGGGAACTCATACAACGTAACAAAAGAAAGATATACAACCCAATAAAAAAATGGGCAATAGACCTAAATAGATACTTTTTGAAAGAAGTCATAAGGAAGGCCAAGAAACATATGAAAACATGCTGAAAGTCACTAATCATCCGAGAGAAGCAAATCAAAATGACAATGAGGTACCTACCATCTCACTCCTGTCACAATGGCTATCAGCAACAAATCAACAAACGACAAGTGTTGGCAAGGATGAGTAAAGAAAGGAACCCTCATGCACTGCTGGTGAGATTGCAATCTGGTGCAGCCACTGTGGAGAACAGCAGGGAGTTTCCTCAAATAACTAAAAATGTAACTTCCATTGACCCAGTGATTCCCCTTCCAGGAATATATCCCAAGAAACTAGAAACAACAATCAGAAAAGATATATGCACCCCTTTGTTCATAGCAGCACAATTTACAATAGTTAAGATTTGGATACAGACTAAGTACCCAATATAGCAGATGAGTGGATTAGAAAACTGTGGTACATCTACACAATGGGATACTATGCTAGTGTAAAAAGGAAGGAACTCCTAACATTTGCAACACATGGAATGAGTTAGCATTATGCTAAGAGAAATAAGTCAGTCAGAAAAAGATAAATATCACATGCTCTCACTCATTTGTGGATTATAATGAACAAAATAAACTGATGAACAAAAACAGATCCAGAGATAGAGAAGCATCGATCAGATGCTCAAACCTCAGAGGAAAGCTAGGGGAGGTTGAAGGTAAAGGGGAGAGATCAACAAAGGACTTGTATGCATGTCCAATGGACACGGACATCAGGGTGGTGAGAGCATGAGTGGGGGTGTAAGTGGGGAGGCAATGGGGGGATAATAACACATATGTAATACCTTAATCAATAAAGGGAAAAAAAGAATCAACCAATGAATGCACAAAAAAATGGAGCAACAAATCAATGTCTTTCTCTTTCTCTCTCTCTTTTCCCCTCCCTCCTTCCCTCTCTCCTTCCCTCCCTCTCCCCAATCCTCCCTTTCTGTAAAATAAATAAATAAAAATAAAAACTAAGTATGTGCCAGGCACCTTTCTTTCTTCTTTTATATAACACTAGAGGCTCTGTGCATGAAATTAGGGGAGGGGAGGTGGCCTTCTCCCTCTACAATCTGAGCCCCCTTGAGGAATGTCCAACTGCCCAGGTAGGATCGGGCCTAAAAGGGCAGTCGGACATCCCTCTCACAATTCAGGACTGCTGGCTCCCAACTGCTCACCTGCCTAATTGTCCCTAACTGCTTCTGCCTGCCAGCCTGATCACCTCTTAACCACTCCCCTGCCAACCTGATTAATGCCTAACTGCTCCCCTGCCAGCCTGTTTGCCCCTAACTGCCCTTCCCTGTGGGCCTGGTCACCACTAACTGCCCTCCCCTGCAGGCCCAGTCACCCCCACTTCCCTGCTCTGCTGGGCTGGTCACCCTAACTGCCCTCCCAGGCAGGCTTAATCTCCCCCAACTGCCCTCCCCTGCTAGCCATCTTGTGTCCACATGGAGACAGGATCTTTTGACCACATGGGGGCAGTCATCTTGTGTGTTGGAGTGATGGTCAATCTGTATATTACTCTTTCATCAGATAGGATAGAGGCCTGCTGCACAGGTGGGGGCCAGCTGGTTTGCCCTGAAGGTTGTCCTGGATCAGGATGGGTGTTCCCTTGGGGCGTGGGGTGGCCTGGGCAAGGGGCCTGTGGTGGTTTGCAGGCCTGCCATGACCCCCAGCAACTCAAGCGGAGGCCCTGGTATCTGGGATTTATTTATCTTCTACAATTGAAACTTTGTAGCCTGGAGTGGAGCCAAACCTGCTGGCCCAGCTATTGAAACTTTGTTGCCTTAAGTGCCACCAGGGTTTGCGGAAAGCTTGGCTTCCTCCATCGCCAGGGGAAACCCAAGCCTCCCTCCTGCTATGTGGCCATAGTCATCTTGGTTGGGTTAATTTGTATACTCACTCTGACTAGCTGGTGGGCATAGATGGTGGGCGTGGCTGGTGGGTGTAGCAGATGTACAGTCAACTTGCATATTAATCTTTTATTTGATAGGACTAGATGCACTGTATCACACCAGAAAACCTTAATAGGAACCCTACAAACTTAAAATGCAGATATATATACACACTAGAGTTCTGGTGCATGAAATCTGTGCATGACGGGGGTGTCCTTCAGCCCAGCCTGCTCCCTCTCCAATCTGGGACCCCTTGAGGGATGTCCAACTGCCCATTTAGGCCCAATCCAGGTGACCAGACCTCTTCAGGTCATCATGGGGAAGAGCCAAGTGCCAGCCTGAAGTTGGTTCCATGTGCCAGGTAGGATCGGCCCTAAACAGGCAGTTGGACATCCCTCACACAATCCAGGACTGCTAGCTTCCAACTATTCATCTGCCTGCTTTCTGATTGCCCCTAACCGCTCTTTTTTGTTTTTTTCTTCATTATTGATGTTTTACAGAGAGGAAGGGAGAGAGATAGAGAACCAGAAACATCGATGAGAGAAACATCGATCAGCTGCCTCCTGCACACCCACCCCCCTGGAGATGTGCATGCAACCAAGGTACGAACCTGGGACCTTTCAGTCTGCAGGCTGACACTCTATCGACTGGGCCAAACTGGTTTTGGCACCCCTCACCATTCTGCCTTCCAGCCTGATCACCCCCTATCCACTCCTCTGACAGCCTGATTGATGCCTAACTGCTCCTCTGCCAGCCTTGTCACCCCTAACTGCCCTCCCCTGCAGGCCTGGGTCCCCCTCAGGTGCCCTTCCCTGCAGGCCTGATTACCCCCAACTTCCCTCCTCTGCTAGCCTGGTCATCTCTTACTTTCCACCCCTGCAGGCTTGATCACCCCCAACTGCCCTCCCTTGCAAGCCTGGTCCCTCCCAACTACCCTCCCTTGCAGGCTTGGTCCTTGCCAACTTCCTTCCCCTGCTGGCCATCTTGTGTCCACATGGGTCTGGATCTTTTGGCCACATGGGGGCAGTCATCTTGTGTGTTGGAGTGATGGTCAATCTGCATATTACGCTTTTATTAGATAGGACAGAGGCCTGGTACATGGGTGGGGGTCAGCTGGTTTGCCCTGAAGGGTGTCCTGGATCAGGGTGGTTTTCCCTTGGGGCGTGGGGTGGTCTGGGCGAGGGGCCTGTGGTGGTTTGTAGGCCTGCCACGACCCCCAACTACCCACACGGAGGCCCTGGTATCTGGGATTTATTTATCTTCTACAATTAAAACTTTGTAGCTTGGAGCGGAGGTAGTCAAGCCTTCTGCTCCCACAGCCATTGAAACTTTGTTGTCTTAAGTGGAGGCCTGTACTGACTAAGGTGTACAGAAAGCTTGGCTTCCTCCATTGCCAGGGACAACCCAAGCCTCCCTCCTGCTCTGTCTGTGGCCATAGCCACCTTGGTTGGGTTAATTTTCATACTCGCTCTGATTGGCTGGTGGGTATGGCTGGTGGGCATGGCTGGTGTTTGTAGCGGAGGTATGGTCAATTTGCATATTACTCTTTTATTAGATAGGATAATTCAAAGATCCAAAATAGACACTTTCAATCTAAAATAATTCTCAGACTTGGCAACCATTCACAATACAAAACTAAATATATTAATTGCTAGGCCTTTCAAAAACAGTAGTAGCTTTCCAGGTTCTCCTTCTGTAAACAAAACAACCCCTACCAATGCAACACAGACAGAATAATTAGAACTTTTTTCCTTTAACTCACCAAACATGAGTCATCCTGGGCCAACTTCCTCTTAGGTAAAAATTCATATTCTTAGGCTGCTAACTGTGGGATGCCAGAGCTTTTTATATTTGAACTAGAGGCCTGGTGCATGAAAGGTCCAGGAATCCTCAGGGGCAAGAGCCAACCCAGCAATCAGGGGAAGGTGACGCTCCCATCACACCTCTACTACTGCCATTACCAACAGCGCAAGCTTCGGCTGGCCCTGGTTACCTGAGCCTTGGGCAGCCCTGGGTGAGTGGGAAGCTGCCATCCTAGGCTTGCCTGCACTTCAGGCCAGCCTTGGAGAGCTGGGGGGCTGAGGGGACTGGGTGACTCCAGAGGCAGGTGCATAGAGTGTCCGGGCCTGCAGGTGGGCCCAGCCATGTTGCATGCCTACCATACCAGTGGGGCTGAAGGGACTGGGCACCGCCATCTTGTGGCCGTGGGCACCATCATCTTTGAAGACATGGCAGTCAATTAGCATATTCCCTCCTTATTGGCTGTGGGTGCCACCATATTTGCAACGGCATGAGAGTCAATTAGCACATTCTCTTTATTAGATAGGATGGATCATTTTCTCCAGAAGTACTGCATACTACACAGATCACATATAATACTTTTATGAGTATAAAAATATTTAAAAGATTTGAAAAATTAAGAAATATAAAGTTTGTGAGAAAAGGAATGAGCTGTATTGAAATTTCAAAACACTGAAGACATAAATATCTGAGAGCACCAAAGAGAAACCAAAGATTATAGTCAATCAAGCATTAGCAATCAGTAGCAACAATGGAAGCTGAAAAACAATGAAGAAATGTTCTCAAAATTCTGGGCGCTAATAATTGCTGGCCTTGAATTCACTATCCAGACAAACTGTTTATGAAGGTGTTAGTGCAGAATAAATTGTTTTCAGACATGAAAAATATAAAAATAGTGACTCCTTCATACTCTCTTGGGAGATTACTAAAGAAGATCTCCCACTAAAACAAAAGAATAGTAATAAACTTAGAAAGACCAAGGAATCAAATAGAAGGGAAAGGCAAAAAAATGCCTTTAAGTGAACAAGATTACAATCTGAGGGTAAGGCCCAGAGAACAAGTAGTCCAGGTTGGAGCAGGAGAGGGAGTTTCAAAAGAGGTTACCAATAAAATAAAACATAAAAATTCTCATGTGGCATAAAATACAGTGGTACCTCGAGATACGAGTTTTATTCGTTCCATAACCTTGCTCCTTTATCAAGTTGCTCGTATCTCAAAGCAAATTTCTCCATTGAAATCAATTGAAATGCCGTTAATCCATTCCAGCCCCCAAAATGCCACCCCAGTTGTTCTTGTTATGTGTTTTTGAATAAGAAAAATGTATTTATAAATGACAAATATTGTATAAAAACATAATAAAAGAGAATATAAAGGAATAAACTGGTTTTATAAAGTGTATTTACCTACTAGTTACACTCTTAATGCTACACTTTATCCCTAAACTGAATGTAACTTAACCAATCTTCATTGAACTTAATTGCTACTGGTCTTTGCATTTTTGGCTGATTTCAAAAAGAACATGCCCAATGAGGTTTGCCTCTTCGTCCCTTTCAGAATGTTTCTGAATTGGGTGAGGCAAGTTTCATTGAACAGCTCCAATACACGACCAGTAGCAACTTTTTCGGGGTGTTTCTTTTCCACTAAGTGTGACACCCACTCCCACATTCCTAAGATCTCCTTTATCTCACTTGTAGAGATCTCCTCCACCTCTGGCTCCTCCTGGAAACCAATTTCTTGGAGAACCTCCGCATGTTGCTGAGACCGCAACTCTTGTAACTCCACCAGAGAGTGCTACTCGAGGAGCTCATTCACGTCTCTCTCATCCACCTCCAGGCCTATGGATTTCCCCAGAGACACTAACTCCTCCTCCACTGGCACCTCAGGTTTGAATCCTTTGAAGGTCCTTTCGGTTATAGCCTCAGGCCACAGCTTCTTTCATGCAGAGGTCAAAGTCATCATTGTAACACCCAGCCAGGCCTGATCAATAATTCTGAGGCATATCGCGATGTTAAAGTGGTTCTTCCAGAACTCTCTAAGGGTGAGGTTTGTGTTCTCCATCACCTCAAAGCAGCGCCAGAACAGGTGCTTGATGTACAGCTTTTTAAAATTAGAAATCACCTCCTGATCCATGGGCTGCATGTAGTTTTGAAATTGTTGTGCAAGGCAGCAGCTTAGGTGTTCACCTATGCCACCATCTTCTTTTTTTTTTTTTTATATATTTTTTATTGATTTCAAAGGGTAAGGAACATTCATGATGAGAGAGAATCATGGATCAGCTGTCTCCTGCAAGTCCCCCACTGAGGTCCGAGCCCACAACTCTTGCATGTGCCCTTGACCGGAATCAAACCTGGGACCCTTCAGTTTGCAGGTCAATGCTCTATCCACTGAGCCAAATTGCCCAGGGCTGGACCTGGTATTCTTGATTAGATTACTGTACCTATATTATTTATTAAACCTCTAACATCTCCCCAGGTGTGGGGAACTCTTAGTACAGTGGTACCTCGAGGTACGAGTGCCCTAACAAAGGAGATTTTTGAAACATGAGCTGTCAAGCCAGTAATAGCGCGATCGGCCAGCTGCACACGACCCACCAGTTTACCGCGACTCGAGCATCTCATAGTTTCCCACGCCTAAGTCAGTGTGCTTGTCGAAGCATCTTTTGTGCATTTACATACTTTATCACATTTCTTTTTATAACCATGGGTCCAAAGAAAATGAGTGGAAAGGTCAGTGCTCAGAAGAGGATGATGTCTGTTGAATTAATGCGTAAAATCATTGAAAAATATGAACAAGGTGTGCGAGTGGCTGACTTGGCGAGGCAGTACTTCAACAATGTGCACTGTGCTTAAACAGAAGGAGTCGATAAAGGGTATAACGCCAGCTAAGGGCGTCAAATAATTTCTAAGCTCCGTAGCTCTCTCCATGAAAAGATGGAAAATCTACTGATGGTGTGGGTGATGAAGAAGCAGCTTAAAGGAGATACATTAACACAGGGCATCATATGCGAGAAGGCGCGAGCGATTTACGGTGATTTGCTGGAGCAGACCCCGCGCACTTCCACGGACAAAGCATCGAAAGACTCATTTAAAGCCAGTAGAGGCTGGTTTGATAACTTCAGGAAAAGGTCCGGCATTCACTCCATCGTCAGGCATGGTGAGGCAGCAAGTTTGGATGTGAAGGCAGCTGAGGATTACCTAAAAACTTTTTCCGAACTGATAGAAGCCAAAGGATATATCCCCCAGCAAGTCTTCAACTGTGACGAGACAGGGCTTTTCTGGAAGAAGATGCCAGGCCACAAACCCATGAAGGATAGGCTAACTATCGCACTGTGCGCCAATGCGAGTGGCGACTGCAAGATCAAGCCTCTGCTTGTATACCATTCGGAAAACCCCAGAGTCTTTAAGTCACATAAGATTTTAAAAGATAAACTGCAAGTTATGTGGAGGGCAAACCCAAAGGCATGGGTCACAAGGCAGTTCTTTGTGGAGTGGGTAAACCTGTTTTTCGGCACTTCTGTTAAGAAATATCTACAGGAAAACAACCTAACCATCCAAGCCCTCGTCGTCCTCGACAATGCTCCTGCTCACCCACCGAACCTCGAAGATGAACTCCTCAAAGAGTTCAAGTTTATAAAGGTTGTCTGCCTACTTCCCAACACCACTCCTATCCTGCAGCCCATGGATCAGGAGGTGATTTCTAATTTTAAAAAGCTGTACATCAAGCACCTGTTCTGGCGCTGCTTTGAGGTGATGGAGAACACAAACCTTACCCTTTGAGAGTTCTGGAAGAACCACTTTAACATCATGATATGCCTCAGAATTATTGATCAGGCCTGGCTGGGTGTTACAATGAGGACTTTGACCTCTGCATGGAAGAAGCTGTGGCCTGAGGCCATAGCCGAAAGGACCTTCGAAGGATTCAAACCTGAGGTGCCAGTGGAGGAAGAGATAGTGTCTCTGGAAAAATCCATGGGCCTGGAGGTGGATGAGAGAGACGTGAATGAGCTCCTCGAGTAGCACTCTCTGGAGGAGTTACAAGAGTTGCAGTCTCAGCAACATGCGGAGGTTCTCCAGGAAATTGGTTTCCAGGAGGAGCCAGAGGTGGAGGAGATCTCTACAAGTGAGATAAAGGAGATCTTAGGAATGTGGGAGTGGGTGTCACACTTCGTGGAAAAGAAACACCCCGAAAAAGTTGCTACTGGTCGTGCATTGGAGCTGTTCAATGAAACTTGCCTCACCCAATTCAGAAACATTCTAAAAGGGAGGAAGGGGCAAACCTCATTGGGCATGTTCTTTTTGAAATCAGCCAAAAATGTAAAGACCAGTAGCAATTAAGTTCAGTGAAGATTGGTTAAGTTAACATTCAGTTTAGGGATAAAGTGTAGCATTAAGAGTGTAACTAAGTAGGTAAATACACTTTATAAAACCAGTTTATTCCTTTACATTCTCTTTTATTATGTTTTTATACAATATTTGTCATTTATAAATACATTTTTCTTATTCAAAAACACATAACAAGAACAACTGGGGTGGCATTTTGGGGGCTGGAATGGATTAACGGCATTTCAATTGATTTCAATGGAGAAATTTGCTTTGAGATACGAGCAACTTGATAAAGGAGCAAGGTTATGGAACAAATAAAACTCGTATCTCGAGGTACCACTGTATTTTATGCCACATGAGAATTTTTATGTTTTATTTTATTGGTGGACAGCTTCAAGCATACCAACATCAGAATTGTGGGAGTGCCAGAAGAAGAGAGAGAGCAAGATACTGAAAACCTATTAAAAGAAATAATGACTGAAAACTTCCCACATCTGGTAAAAGAAATAGACTTACACGTCCAGGAAGCACACAGACCCCCATATAAAAGGAATCCAAAGTGGACTACACTAAGACACATCATCATTAAAATACCAAGAGCAAAAGACAAAAGAGAGAATATTAAAAGCAGCAAGAGAAAAACAGTTCATTACCTACAAGGGAGCACCCATACGACTGTCAGCTGATTTCTCAACAGAAACCATGCCGGCCAGACGGGAGTGGCAAGAAATATTCAACGTGATGAATAGCAAGAACCTACAACCAAGAATAATCTATCTAGCAAAGCTATCATTCAGAATTGAAGGGCAGATAAAGAGCTTCACAGATAAGAAAAAGCTAAAGGAATTCATCAACTCCAAACCAGTATTATATAAAATGCTGAAAGGTACACTTTTAGAAGAGGAAGAAGAATAAGGTAAAAGCCAAAAAGTTATGAACAACAAATACATATCTATCAACAAGTGAATCTAAAAATTGAGTGAATTAAAAATGTGATCAACAGAATAAACTGGTGAATGTAATAGAGAGCACAGAAAGGGAGTGGACTGATCATTCTCAGGGGGAAAGGGGTGAGGGGTGTACAGGGAGAGACTGGACAAAAATCATACACCTATGGATGAGGTCAATGGGAGGGAGGTAAGGGCAGAGGGAAGGGTGGGAGCTAGGTGGAGAGGTGCTATGGAGGGGAAAAAAAGAGAAACAAGTGTAATAATCTGAATAATAAATATTTAATTAATAAAAAAAGTGAAATAAGCAACAATATTGACTCACACAGAAAAAAAGAATACCAGGTTCAGGGAGGAAAAAGTAGTTGCAGAATAGCCACAACTTTATAGTAGTGCACATTGCACACATGATTACAGTAGGAATGGAAAAAAGAGTGAGAGAATCTTTAGACTATTTGCATGTAAACCTTTAATTTAAGCATAAGAGAGATAGGTCACATGACCAAACAATCTGTGAACATTGTAATGCCTTTATGTCCTGTGTGGCCGCCATGTGAAGTTTTTTTTTTTAATTATATCTTTATTATTCCGATTATTACATTTGTTTCTCTTTTTTCCCCTCCATAGCTCCCCTCCACCCAACTCCCACCCTTCTCTCTGCCCTTACCTCCCCCCCATTGACCTCATCCATAGGTGTATGATTTTTGTCCAGTCTCTCACTGTACACCCCTCCCCCCTTTCCCCCTGAGAATGATCAGTCCACTCCCTTTCTGTGCTCTCTATTACATTCACCAGTTTATTCTGTTGATCACATTTTTAATTCACTCAATTTTTAGATTCACTTGTTGATAGATATGTATTTGTTGTTCATAATTTTTTGGCTTTTACCTTTTTCTTCTTCCTCTTCTAAAAGTGTACCTTTCAGCATTTCATATAATACTGGTTTGGAGTTGATGAACTCCTTTAGCTTTTTCTTATCTGTGAAGCTCTTTATCTGCCCTTCAATTCTGAATGATAGCTTTGCTGGATAGAGTATTCTTGGTTGTAGGTTCTTGCTATTCATCACATTGAATATTTCTTGCCACTCCCATCTGGCCTGCATCATTTCTGTTGAGAAATCAGCTGACAGTAGTATGGGTGCTCCCTTGTAGGTAATCAACTGTTTTTCACTTGCTGCTTTTAATATTCTCTCTTTGTCTCTTGATCTTGGTATTTTAATTATGATGTATTTTGGTGTAGTTATCTTTGGTGTAGTTCTCTTTGGGGGTCTGTGTGCTTCCTGGACTTGTAAGTCTATTTTTTTTACCAGATGTGGGAAGTTTTCAGTCATTATTTCTTTTAATAGGTTTTTAGTATCTTGCTCTCTCTCTTCTTCTGGCACCCCCACAATTCTGATGTTGGTAGGCTTGAAGCTGTCTTCTGTGCAGTGCCGTGCGCGCCACCAGGCCTCTGATCTTTTGCGACTCCCCTAAATTTCCACGCACCTCTCCCTTTTCACAGTCCAAACTTCCCCCATATGAGTTTCAGCTGGATATGGGGTTTAGTGTGCTAGGATAAGGAGTTCAATGCCTTTTCTCCTGCCAGAGAAAAGCAGCCAGGTACTTTGGCACCTGATCTCTCCACGCGCGCGTCTCCGTACCTCAGCTTTTTGCACCTCCTTTGGGTCTCTCTGAGCCCCTCTCTTTCCCTCTAGTTGTAGAATTTCCACTCATCCAGTTTTCCTGTGGTTCTGGATGATGTCTGTTCTGTCTTTTAGTTATAGTTTTGAAATAGTTTTGCAAGGCAGCAGTGTAGGTGTTTACCTATGCCACCATCTTGGATTCTCCTGCCATGTGAAGTTTAATTTTTAAAGAAACCCAGGGTCAGACTTAATGTACCTAATTCTAGGGTTTAAATACAAGTGGTGTACTGTAAAGCATTTTACTTATTAAAGATCCTTCACAATGAGTAGTAAGACTAGTTAAACACTGTGAAATAAACCAACAGTTTAATTAAACATTACTTTGTTATTAGATAAAGCTGCACTGGTACATTAATATTTATATAGCTGATTATTCTTTTAGGATACATTCCTAGAAGTTCGTCAAAAGGACTCATTTTTAAGCTTCTTTCTAATACACTGCCAAATCATCCTCCAAAAATATACCTAATGAATCCTCCATGCTGTCAAGCTTGGTAGAAACAAAGGAAGCTATTTAATCACTCTTAGCAACATCTTTATCTTTTTTAAATTATGTGCCAATGGGCGGGTTCCAGTAAAAATGGAGGAATAGGTAATCACTATGCTAACCTCCTCCCATGACTACATCAAAATTAAAACTTAATTATAGAACAGTCAACATGGAGAGCCATCTCAAAACTAGCTGAACAGAAGTTCTAAGGATATACATAAGAAGTCATGTCAAGAATGACAGGAGATGAGACACGAAAAGGGCTGGCCCCATAGACATGTCTTGCAGTTGTGAAACTGGGAGGGATATCTCAATGGCAGAGGTCTCCCCTTAAAAGCGAAGGGTCTCAATCCCACACCAGGCCCAGCCTGGAGCACCTGTGCTAGGATTCCGTACATCCAGGTATAATGGAAGGTTAGTGGAAATCCAGGTGTCCTCTTAAAGAAATGCTAGAGACATACAGGGAGAAATTGAGTTGTGTGGCTTCAGGGAAAAGGCTGAAAGAACAGCTACCACTGTCTCTTTTTTGGCCTGCCTCCTGCATAAAAGGCAAGTGGGTTCCATCTTTCTTCTGTTGAACTTACCTCTACAGGTACCAAATCTGATTCTGCATTAGTCTGATGAACATCACTAGCTCTACCCTGAGACCATGCTTCCACCCAACTCATAGGCAGCTGTCCTCAGCCCACAATCTTTCTTAAAAATTCTCCAAGTCCCAAGGACACAGGCAGGTGGTTTCATGAATGGTCTCAGTCTGAGTATCCTCAGACTCTGCACTGTCACCAGTTCTGAATTACATTAACCTGGTGAATACCCACTCACCTCATCTTGGTGACTCTAAAACCCTACCTCACCAAACTTACCTCACCCAAATGGCCTATTGCCCGAGGTTCTTTCAGTGACTGTAACAGGCACCAGCAGGCCTAGAGGGGCAGACCTTCAGGTGGCCTTTGCTGACCAACCCCTGGCCTGGGACTGGTGCTAGCTGGTCATAGTTCACAGCATGCCTCTCCCACAAATCTCTAGGCCCAGCACAGGCAGCTACCAATCATGGATAATTTTTTAACTTTTACCAGGTAGCTCCAGGCTGGTTCCAAGCAGTGGCTAACCTTGGCCTGCACCCAGCTCTCCTAAGAGGCTCCAGAACTAACACACGCTATGGCTAGCTTCAGAACACCATCCAATTAGCTCCATAGTCACATTTCATGGGGCCAAACTCTGCACAGCACCTCACACACTGTGGTTCTGGCCAATCTCATAGCCAGTTGCCTGAGGATCAATCCCACCAAGAGACATTCCAATAGCAATCAAGGCTCAACTTCAATAGGAAGGCACACACACTCACACAAGAGACAATCATGGAGCACCTGGCTCAAGTGATCAAAAAGACTGCACCATTAGACCTCACAGAACACCTATTATGTAAGACTACTCTGCCAATACTGGGAGACACAGCAGAGCTATGTAATACATAGAAACAAACCCAGGGAGTCAGTCAAAATGAGGAGACAAACATAATACAAACAAAAGTACAGAAAAAAATCTCCCCCCAAAAAGAACTAAAAGATGTACACACGCACTTCAACAAAGACATATAAATGGCAAATAGGCATATGAAAATATATTCAAAATTATTAGTCATTAGATATCCTTAAATTAAAACTACAATGTAGGTTTGTGCAGGGACAGTATTGTAGCCAATAAGGTTTACCCAAGATGTGAGTATTGCTAATTGAAAAAAATATACAATGAAATATCACTCCACTAGGATATCTCAAATAAAAAAAACATGACCATATCAAATGTTAATAAGATTAGGAACTGAACTACTGCTGGTGGAAATATAAAATAGTAAAAACACTTAGGAAGATAGTTTGGCAATTTCCTGCCTTAAAATTCCTCTCCTTTGTATTTACTTAAGAAAATGAAAGCATACACATAGACTTATACATAAATATTCAAAGTCGTTTCATTTGTAACAGCCAAATGCTGCAAACATGGATGGATGCTATATCCATCCACTGGTAAGCAAATTGTGGATGTCCATACAATGGAATACTACCCAACAATAAAAAGAAATAATAAACTATTGATATACACTTCAACATACATGTCAAAATAATTGTGATAAAAGAAGTCAGCTCTCCCAAAAAAGTATATTCTTTCTCATTCCAAAAAAAAGAGTATATTCCATAATATTCATTAATATAAAATTTTAGAAAATACAAATGATCTATAATGAGAGAAAACGAACTAGTGATTTCCCAAAGCCTAGGTGAGATTACAAAGGGCCAACAACAAAAAACTTTTATTCTTGAAAGATATCCTTACTTTCAATCCTGAAGGTGGTACACATTAGATCATAAGTTATCAAACTATACACTTTTAAGTATGTGCAATTTACCACATGTCATTTATATCTCAAAAGAATTGTTTTTAAGAAGTTAAGCAAGATGAGACATTTTATGCCATTTGGCCTAAAAATCCAGTGAATGACACTGTTGACCCCAGGGAAGGGATATTCCAAAACAATGCCCAAAAGACAGCTGCAAAGTAGCAGGTATTCTTGTTCGGGTAGGAGAAAAAAGAGTGAATAAAAACTAGATAAAATAAAAACAACTATTTGATAAAGAAGAAGCCATCTCTGGGTGTGAGCTATAGGCTGAACAAAGATGGTCAGAGTGGAAATGAAAAGGAAGAGATGAATAAAAGGAAGAATTTTATGATAAAAGAAAATAGAAATAATTTGAGGAAAGAATATTGCTGCTATCCTCTCTTTTGTAAAGTTAACTGTGTGAGGCTAGGGGTTTTGAAGGACAAAGAAGCGCCCAGCAGATCAGTGAGGCTGAGCCTTCAAGTCAGAGCATGGACCACCATTGCTGCAGCAGATTCACCATAGTCCAGTTTTGGTAAATAAAGCCTGGAATGCGCTAACACCATAGTGCAGGCTTGCAGAGAAAAAATCCACTAAATAAACTATCTTTACAAGGTTCAGACCCAAACTAATTCCAATTTCATCACTAATTTTAAAAAGTGAAAAAATTCTCATAGACAGAAAATAAGACTTTTAGAAACAAGAATAACAACAAAAACATACAAAAAATAAAATAAGACTTTCTTTGAAAACTATATAGAACACTAATATAGAAAATAAGACTTTCTTTTAACACTATAAACAAAGGGCTAAAATTATTTTAAATATCTAAAAATTTTAGTAACATGGAAATTCCATTTATTAATATAGCAAGATGATCTTCATTCAGTTCCTTATATAATCAACTCTATATCATAAATACATGTTCTGGCAAAACTAGTTACCTGTAACAATCTATAGTTAGAATGAAGATCTGTGTTGTGAAAGGATATAAGAAATGCAATATCTAGCTCTAGTCAGTTTGTCTCAGTGGATAGAGCATCGACCTGCAGTCTGAAGGGTCCCAGGTTTGATTCCAACCAAGGGCACGTGCTCGGGATGCAGACTTGATCCCCAGTGGGGCGTGTGCAGAAGGCAGACAATAAATGATTCTCTCTAATCATTGATGTTTCTCTCTCTCTCTCTCTCTCTCCCTTCCACTCTGAAATAATAAAAGAAAAATATTAAATGCAGCCCTAACCGGTTTGCTCAGTGGATAGAGCATCGCCCTATGGACTCAAGGGTCCCAGGTTTGATTCCCATCAAGGGCATGTACCTTGGTGGTAGGCACATCCCCAGTAGGGGGTGTGCAGGAGGCAGCTGATTGATGTTTCTCTCTCATCAATGTTTCTAATTCTCTTTCCCTCTCTCTTCCTCTCTGTAAAAAGAACAATAAAAGAAAGAAAGAAATGCAATATCTAAAGCTTTACATGCAAGAAGAATTAAGCTTTCCTTGCCCTTATCAACAAGGCTAATCTGCCTAAACCGGTTTGGCTCAGTGGATAGAGTGTTGGTCTTCGAACTGAAAGGTCCAAGGTTCGATTCTGGTCAAGGGCATGTACCTTGGTTTCGGGCACATCCCCAGTAGGGGAAGTGCAAGAGGTAGCTGATCGATGTCTCCCTCTCATCGATGTTTCTAACTCTCTATCCCTCTCCCTTCCTCTGTAAAAAATCAATAAAACATTTAAAAAAAACACACACACACACACACACAAAAAACAAGTCTAACCTTATGAACCAAGAAATCAACCCCAAATCCTAATTCTATAATGCACCCACCTATATTCTCCCAAATGAATGGACAAAACATTTGTGCTGCCTGCATACCTGTTTGGAAGGTAGGATTTGCTCCAGGGTACACGTTGGGGGAGTAGGCAGGACCTGCTGTTGCATAGCTCATGGGGAAACCAGCTAGAGAAAAACATACAGAATAACTTGATGTTATCACTTGAAGAAGTTCTATGATTTTACAACCAGGGTGCCCACAAACATGTCATTCTTACCTTTTTCATCAAAACTCCAGACCAAGTTAGGCAACCCAACAGTACTATGTAACCTGAGCAGTTTGTCTCTAGTTGTATCCTTTCCTCAGAATTGTGATGGGTCACAATCCTAATCATGTATTTCAAACCTATGAGTAAATGTTTATAACTTTTACCCTGGCCGGTGTGGCTCAGCTGGTAGAGCATCATCCTGTACAAAGTGATTCCAGATTAGAGCATATATCAAGATTTTGGGTTCCATCCCTATTTGGGGTGCATGTGGGAGGCAACGGATTGAAGTCTCTCTCTCTTTCTCTTCCTCTGTCTCTCTCTCTTTCTACTCCCCCTTTCTCTTTCTTTCTCTAAAAATCAATTAAAATATATTTAAAAAATGCAACTTTTAAGAACCAAGATGGCAGCATAAGATATACATCTGTATGTGCTGTCTCTCACAACCACACCAAAACTACAACTAAAGACAACACAACTATCCCCCAGAACCATGAGAAAGCTGGCAGTGTAGAAGTTCTAGAACTAGAAAGAAAGAAAAAAAGTACATTCAGACCTGATAGGATGTCCAGAGACTCAGAAAGGCAAAGGTATGGAAACACGAGTAAATTGGGCTAGCATGCACTGTTGTTTGTCAATTGAGAGGGAGTTATAAGTTCCTGACTCTCTGAACTCCATTTTCTGGTGAGATTCTGGGGACCCAGACTCATACAGGAAGAAACTGGACTGTCATCCATTGGATCAGAAAGGGAAGGTGGCTTTCTTGCAGATTTGCACATTGGAATCATTGTTTACTGCACTGGGCCATGAGACACAGGACACTGAACAGAACTCAGAAAAGAGGGCTGACTGGCAGCTATTGCTGTTTGCCACGCCCTAGCCTAGAGACTCCCTGAGATGGCCCCACCCAATTTACAAAGCTACCCAGCGACTTTTGCATATGAATGTCCTGCCCTCTAGCAGCTTAACCTAATAAATTGCAACTGGGTCAGACAACTACAAAACTTCCAAACTCCAAGCAAAGAGGAGAAATCTGCAGAGCTCCCTGTAGCTCCTGCTGGGAGGCCTCAGACACTAGCTGACTTGCACCTCCTTGGAGATCCAGTAACCAGTGTACCTACAGGTTAGTGTGAGACGACACCATATTTCAACTCCTTACATACATAAGTTACACACTCAAGAGGCAAACTCGGTAAGCACCAAAGCCCCACTGAGGACTTGTGGTCTTCTAGCAAGTCTTGCCCCATAGGGGTGTCTCCAGCACAGCAATTCTTCCATTAATAGACACAGCTAATCCTCCAAATCAATTGCCCTGGAGGTCAATTCCTCCCAGTGTACCAAGGCTTAAATACAACAAGACTGTTAACCCAGGGGTGCACCAAGAGTGTCCACCTCAAAGGATTGGGGAGGCGGAGCTACTGGGCCCTAAGGACAATTAGCACACAAAGCCACTCCATCAATACTGGGAAGCAGCCAAAATGCGGAGACCAAGAAACATGTCCCGAATGAAAGAAATGGAAGAAAGCAAAAGATTGGACATAGAGTTCAAAACCACATTTATAAAGTTACTCAAGAATCTTCTACAAACCACCGACAACCTTATTGAGACATCTGAGAAACTTAGTGAGACCTTCAAAGATCTTAATGAGAATGCCAAAAAAGTGGAAAAGGACCAGTCAAAAATTAAGTATGCACTGTCCGAAATAAAGAATAATATACAGAAATCCAACAGCAGACTAGAGGACCACAAGAATCAAATCAAAGATCTAAAATATAAGGAAGCCAAAAACACCCTAACAGAAAAACAAAAAAGAAAAAGGAGTCCAAAAATGTGAGGATAGTATAAGGAGCCTCTGGAACAACTTCAAGCATACCAACATCAGAATTATGGGGGTGCCAGAAGAAGAGAGCAAGATATTAAACATCTATTTGAAGAAATAATGACTGAAAACTTTCCCTACCTGGTGAAAGAAATAGACTTACAAGTCCAGGAAGCACACAGAACACCAAACAAAAAGAATTCAAAGAGGGACCACACCAAGACACATCATAATTAAAATGTTAAGGGCAAAACACAAAGAAAGAATCTTGAAAGCAGCAAGAGAAAAACAGTTACCTACAAGGGAGCACCCATACGACTGTCAGCTGATTTCTCAACAGAAACTATGCAGGCCAGAAGGGAGAGGCAGGAATTATTCAAAGTGATGAATAGCAAGAACCTACAACCAAGAGTGCTCTACCCAGCAAATCTATCATTCAGAATTGAAGGTCCAATAAAGAGCTTCACAGATAAGAAAAAGCTAAAGCAGTTCATCACCACCAAACCAGGATTATATGAAATGCTGAAGCATTTTCTTTAAGAAGAGGAAGAAGAAAACAGTAAAGGTAAAATCTATGAACAACAAATACATATCTATCAACAAGTGAATCTAAAAATCAAGTGAATAAAAAAATCCGATGAACAGAATAAACTGGTGAATATAATAGAATTAGGGGTCTAGAAAGGGAATGGACTAACAATTCTCAGGGGCAAGGTAGAGTGAGGGGTGCAGGAAGGGACTAGACAAAAATCTTACACCTATGGAGTAGGACAATAGTGGGGGGTAAAGGCATGGGGTCGGGGGGGAATCAGGTGGAGGGGAGCTATGGGGGGGGAGATGAACACCTGTAATAAACTGCACAATAAAGATTTATTTAAAAATATAAAACTTTTGACAAAGAAAAAACTGGGCAGAAAATAAGTTAGAATACAAAATAACACATACAGATATATACTAGTCAGAGAACTGCCAGTACTTAGGCAGTTTTATCCCAGATTCTAATTCCATTATTAAAAGCGATTAAAGCATTGGGTGCTGAAGGGGCTCCAACTGTGACCATAGACCCTTGGAACAGGCAAAAAGCCAATCTCATGACCTACTTGGAAGCAACCTTGCATTTATTAATACTAACAAGGAATCCTTTATGAAACTAAACCACAAAGGTAGCAAGATGGTGACTGGCAAGAAGGTAGGGAGGGAGAGTGTGTGAGAGAGTGAGGGAGCAATAGAGGTGTGTGTGGATCTGTGTGGGTATGTGAGTGAGTGAAATAGGAACAGTTAGACCCTGCAGTTCTTCCAGTGGGCTGCCACTCAGGCAGTATTAGATGGCAAAACCCCGCGGCCACCACAAACACTCCGGGGAGGACACTGGCAGCACAGAGACCATACCATCTTGAAGAACAGAACTGCTTGAGACTAGGATCCTACCCTTTTTAGTCTGAGAAGCAAACAAGGAAACTACAGCAACTCTGGTAGAAGACCTGCCACCACAGCTACAGACCCAGGGATACCAGGAATTCAGGCACCCGGCCGCAAATTTCTGTGAGTCACAAAGTCAATCCCCCTCTGCCTGTGAAGTAGCGACATAAAAACTACCAGACCTGAGCCGCACACTAAGCCTTTCTACACACACAAAGCAGTAGCGACTCTGCCTGACTTTGAGCCTTGGTGTCAGGCACGGGAAGTTTGTTTCCCCGAAAATAGTCTCCGTGCCCAGACAGGAAGACTGAGCAGAATTCCAGCCAAGTCACTCATCTATAGGGAGCTGGTTTTCTGCGATCAGATCCAGCAGGGAGACAGTGCTGAACTTGACCCCGGACTTACGAAGTTGGGAAATTTGTTTCCCACGACTCATCTCTGTGCCCAGACTGGAAGACTGAGCTCAATTCCAGCCTGGCTGTTCATCTCGAGGGAGCTGGTCTTCTGTGACAAGATCCTGCGCCCACACAGGGCAGGGAGATAGCGCTGATCTTGACCCCAGACTTCCAAACTTGGGGAATTTGTTTCCCGTGACTCATCTTGGCACCCAGGCAGGGAGACTGAGTGGAATTCCAGCCTAGCTGCTCATCTCCAGGTAGCTGGTATTCTGTGACCAAATCTCATGCCAATGCAGAGCAGAGAGACAGTGCTGAACTTGACCCCAGTCTTGCGAACTCAGAGAATTTGTTCCCCATGACTTGCCTCCACACCCAGGCAGGAAGGCAGTCCTGAATGTGAGAATAGCTGCATGACCTTGGGGAGATTGTTTTCTGTGACCAGATCTTACGACCATGCAGGAAGACAGCACTGAATATGACCCTTGGTGCAAACCCAGGGAGTTAGTTTCCCATAACCAGACCCCGCACCTTAGCAAAGAGGCTGTGGTGAATTTGAGCCTGGATGTGCGGTCTCAGGGAGTTTGTTCCCACTACCAGGCTGTGTGCCCACACAGGAAGGCAGCGCTAAATTTGAGCTGGTGTACATTGACACAGGGAGTTTGTTTTCCACAATGCACACCCATGTGACCAGATCCCACACTCACACTAAGGAGCAGTGCCACCTGACTTTGATGCATGTTAAGTGCACAGAGAAGGCTGTTTATCGCAGGGCAGAAGTGGGCCTCCTATCAACACAGTGTGACTGAGAAAGTCAGTCTCCCGGGCAGATCAGGGACCCTGAATCTTCACACAAGAGGCAGCAATGACCATCAGTGACTAGACTCCATTCCTCATTACATGCACCTTAGATCTCTGATTCCCAGTACATTCACACTAAGAGCCAGTGACTCCAAATCATGATGCATAGTCACACAGGGACCTGATTCTCAGTGTGAGGAAGCAACAAGACACAGAGACTCTGATACTCGATTCTCAGATACAGGGAGCCTCTGACTCCTGATAAGCAATAGGGGACTTTGATTTTTGGCACACACCAGTGGGTTCTCTGTTTCATCATGGCACAGGCACAGCTTCCCTGATTCTAGGTGCATACATGAGGCCACACTAAGCACCGGTGACTCTGACACAGGGAAAGCGTGGTTATCAACAACCCACAGCAATTGCATGCCTTGGTATCAGAACGCTTCAGTGACACTTGGAGGGTACAAAACTCCCACTGCACATGGTCCAGGACCCTGCAAGTCAACATCTGAACCTTCTGGTGATAGTCAGAATGGGGAGACAATGAAGCAATCTCCAGAGGAAAGAAAAGGAGGAATTGCCAAATAAGGAAATAAGTGAAATAGAAGCATGCAATATGACAGAAAAAGGATTCAGAGTAATGGTCATATACTTCATACACTGAAGGGATGAGAAGATCAACAACCTATACAAATATCAAGAAAAAATTAAAAAATTATATAGCTACAATCAAAAACACCATGGAAGACTTCAACAGTAGACTAGAAGAAACAGAGGAGTGAATCAGCAAGTTAGATCAGATACAAAAAAAAAGCCCAATCTGAACAGCAACTAGAGAAAAAAATTAAAAAGCAGGAGGAGAGCCTATAGGGGCTTTGGGACAATGCAAAACGAAATTACATATGTATAACAGGGCTCTAAGATGGAAAAGAAGAGCAGCAAGGATCAAAAAATTTATTTGAATAAATAATGATAGAAAACTTCCCTGATATGGGGAAGAAAAAAGTTACTCAAGTACAAAGAATTCCAAGAAAGATGAATCCAAAAAGACCCACACCAAGACACACCATAATTACAATGGCAAATGGTATTGACAAAGAAATAATCTTAAAAGCTCCAAAAGAGAGACAGAGAGTTAACTACAAAGGATTCCCCATTAGATTATCAAATGATTTCTCAATAGAAATACTTCAAGATAGAAGGGAATGGAAGAAGATATACAGACTGATGCAAAGCAAGGGACTCAATCGAAGAATACTCTATCCAGCAAGACTATCAATCAAAATTAAAGGGGAAATCAGGAGCTTCACAGACAAAAAAAGACTAAGAGAGTTTATCACTACCAAATCAGCAATGCAAGAAATGCTAAAGGGAATGCTGTAAAAAGAAGAAACTAAAAGGTAAGAAGGAACATAGCCTCAAGAAATAAAAATGGCTACAAACAAGTACCTTTCAATAATAATTTTAAACATAAAGGACTAAAAACTCGAGTCAAAAGATATTGAGTGGCTGAATGGATAAGAAAATTGACCCATATATATGTTGTCTACAAGAGACCCACCTCAGAACAAGGAACACAAACAGATTGAAAGTGAAGGGATGGAAAAATACCGTACACTCAAATGGAAATGAAAAAAAGCTAGGGTAGCAATACTTATATCTGACAAAATATACCTCAAAGTGAAGGCTTTAACAAGAAATAAGGAAGGCCACTTCATAATACTAAAGGGATTGATACAGAAAGAGGATATAGTCCTGGTAAACATATATGCACCTAATGCAGGAGCACCCAAATACATAAAAAAAAAAACTCCTGAAAGGTATCAAGAGAGAGAGATAGACACCAATACAATCATAGTTGGGGACTTTACTACACCACTGACATCACTGGGTAAATCCTCTAAACCAGCGGTTCTCAACCTGTGGGTCGCAATGAGCCTAAGACTATTGGAAAACACAGATATTTACATTACAATTCATAACGGTACAAAATTACATTAATTAAGTAGCAATGAAAATAATTTTATGGTTAGGGGTCACCACAACATAGGGAACTGTATTAAAGGGTCGCGGCATGAGGAAACTTGAGAACCACTGCTCTATACACAAAATCAGCAAAGAAACAACAATCCTAAATAACTCACTAGATCAGATGAACTTAATTAACATCCTCAGAAGATTTCATCCCAAAACTACAGAATATAAGTTGTTTTCAAGTGCACATGGGACATTTTCAAAAACATATCAAATTCTGGGTCACAAGCAAAGTATACTCAAATCCAAGAAGATTGAAATTATACCAAGAATCTTTTCAGACCAGAATGTCATAATATTAGAAATAAACTACAATAAAAACAATCCAAAACACTCAAACACTTGGAAGCTGAACAGCATGTTATTAAACATTGAATGGGTTACCAATGAGATCAAAGAAGAAATTAAAAACATTCTGGAACTTAATGACAATTTTTAAAAAATGCAAAACTATAGACACAATGAAAGCAAAACTGAGAGAGAAGTTTATAATTTTACAGGCCTACCTCAAAAAAACAAAAAGAAAAATGGCAGTAAAGCATCTAATTCTATAACTCAAAGAATTGGAAAGAGAGCAACAAGAAGAGCCCAGAGTGAGCAGAAGGAAATAATAAAATATTAGAGCAAAAATCAATGACATAAAGACCAAAAAAAACCCAAAAACACAATACAAAAGATCAATGAAACCAAGAGCTGATTCTTTGAAAGGATAATAAAGATTGATGAACCTGAGAGAGAATCCAAGATGGCAGCATAGGTAAACACCTACACTGCTACCTCGCACAACAATTTCAAAACTACAACTAAAAGACAGAACGGACATCATCCAGAACCACAGGAAAGCTGGCTGAGTGGAAATTCTACAACTAGAGGGAAAGAGGGGGGCTCACAGAGACCCAGAGGAGCTGCAAAAAGCTGAGGTTTGGACACGCGTGAATGGAGAGAGCGGGTGCCAGAATACCTGGCTGGCTTTCTCTGGAGGCGGGGAAACGGGGACTCTCAAAGGCATTGAACCCCTTAACTTATGACACTAAACCCCAGATCAAGCCGAAACTCATACGGGGGGAGTTTGGATTGTGAAAAGGGAGAGGTTCACGGAAATTTAGGGGAGTCGCAAAAGATCGGAGGTCTGGGGGTGCGCACGGCACTGCGCCGCAGAGGACAGACTGCTGACTGTGCCGCTGGCGGTCACGAGTGGGCGGGAAACAGACCCTCCAAACTATGGCACTTCTAACTCCATTAAGCCCCTGTTTCAGGTGAAAACCTGGGGAGGTAGACTCGTGTGGTCCTGGAGCACAGGGAAGCCGGAAAGGCAGCAGTCTAGTGGCTCGGTGGGCGCTCCAACGAAAACCCAGTCACATGAGACTCAGGGGCCCTGGCGGGTGGGACCGACTGGAAGGCAAGGCGGGCCCTTAAGCCCTGAGACTCCACCAATCCCAAGCTCAACAGAGAGGCTTCTTTGGTTTTGCAAGTCTGGTATCATAAGGCTGAATCCAACACAGAAGATCTCCCGGCACAGTGAAAATGCCGAGACAAGGGAAGGGATCACAAACAAAAGAAATGGAGGAAAACAAACGCCTGGATATAGAGTTCAAAACCACGCTTATAAGGTTTTTCAAGAATATGCTAGAAAAGTTGGATAAAGTTAGCGAGAGCCAAGAGGAGATGAGAAAGGACCAACTAGAGATGCAAAAGGTCCAACTAGAGATGAAAAAAGACCAACTAGAAATTAAACATACACTGACTAAAATAAAAAATATTATACAGAGTCCTTACAGCAGACTAGAGAAAGGCAGGAATCAAGTCAAAATTTTGAAATATAAAGAAGCAGAAAACATTCAACTGGAAAAGCAAGAAGAGAAAAGAATAAAAAAATGTGAAGATAATGTAAGGAGCCTCGGGGACAGCTTCAAGTGTACCAACATCAGAATTGTGGGGGTGCCAGAAGAAGAGAGAGAGCAAGATACTGAAAACCTATTTCAAGAAATAATGACTGAAAACTTCCCACATCTGGAAAAAGAAATAGACTTACAAGTCCAGGAAGCACACAGCACCCCATATAAAAGGAATCCAAAGAGGACCACACCAAGACACATCATCATTAAAATACCAAGAGCAAAAGACAAAAGAGAGAATATTAAAAGCAGCAAGAGAAAAACAGTTCAATACCTACAAGGGAGCACCCATACGACTGTCAGCTGATTTCTCAACAGAAACTATGCAGGCCAGATGGGAGGGGCAAAAAATATTCAACGTGATGAATAGCAAGAACCTACAACCAAGAATACTCTATCCAGCAAAGCTATCGTTCAGAATTGAAGGGCAGATAAAGAGCTTCACAGAGAAGAAAAAGCTAAAGGAGTTCATCAACTCCAAACCAGTATTATATGAAATGCTGAAAGGTACTCTTTTAGAATAGGATGAAGAAAAAGGTAAAAGCCAAAAAATTATGAACAACAAATACATATCTATCAACAAGTGAATCTAAAAATTAAGTGAATTAAAAATTTGATCAACAGAATAAACTGGTGAATATAATAGATTCAGGAGCACAGAAAGGGAGTGGACTGATAATTCTCAGGGGGGAAAGGGCTGAGAGGTGTACAAGGAGAGACTGGACAAAAATCATACACCTATGGATGAGGTCAATGGGAGGGAGGTAAGGGCAGAGGAAAGGGTGGGAGTTGGGTGGAAGGGTGCTATAGAGGGGGAAAGGGAGAAACAAATGTAATAATCTGAATAATAAAGATTTAGTTAAAAAAAAAAGATTGATGAACCTCTAGTCAGGCTCACCAAGAAGTAAAGAGAGAGGACTCAAATAAACAAAATCAGAAATGATAGAGAAGAAATAACAACAGACCCCACCAAAATACAAAAGATTGTTAAAAAATACTATGAACAACTCTATTCCAACAAAATGGACAACCTAAAGGAAATGGACATATTCCTAGAAAAATGCAACCTTCCAAAATTCAATCAATAAGTTTATAAAAATCTCAATAGGCCAATAACCAGGGAAGATATTTAAGCAGTCATCAAAATGCTTCCAGGAATCATAATCCCAGGTGCAGATGGCTCCACAGGAGAGTTATATTAAATATTCAAAGAAGAACTAAAATGTATCCTCCTGAGACTATTCCATAAATCTCAAAAAGAAGGAACACTTCCAAACTCATATGAAGCCAGCATCACCCTAATACCAAAACCAGATAAAGACAACAAAATGAAAGAGAATTAGAGACCAATATCTCTCATGAAGATAGATGCCAAAATCCTCAACAAAATTCTAGCAAATTGAATCCAGCAGTACGTCAGAAAGATCATACACCATGACCAAGCAGGATTTATCCCAGGGATGCAAGGATGGTACAATGTCCACAAATCAATAAAAATGATTCATCACATAAACAAATTGAGAGATAAAAATCACAGTTATATCATCTGATGCAGAAAAAGCATTTGACAAAATCCAATACACTTTCTTGATAATAACTCTCAGCAAGGTGAAATGGAAGGATCATACCTCAACATAATAAAAGCCATATACGATAAACCCACAGCTAACATCATACTCAATGGGCAAAAACTAAAACCATTTCCCCTAAGAACAGGAACAAGACAGGGATGCCTACTCTCACCTTTCCTGTTGGACATAGTACTAGAAGTATTAGCCATTGCAATTTGACAAGAAAACGAAATAAAAGGCATCCAAATTGGAAAAGAAGAAGTAAAGTCCTTATTTGCAGATGACATGATACTGTACATAAAAAACCCGAAGGACTCCATCCCAAAACGAATTGACTTAATAAATGAATTCGGCAATGTACCAGGATACAAAATTAATGCCAAGAAATCTGTGACATTTCTGTACACTAATAGTGAAATTACAGAAAGAGAGACTCAAAAAGCAACCCCATTTACCATCGCACTAAAAAAATTAAGATGCCTAGGAATAAACGTAACTAAAGAGGTAAAAGACCTATATGTAGAAAACTACAGGACACTGAAAAAAGAGATAGAGGAAGATGTTAACAGATGGAAGAGCTTACCATACTCATGGATTGAGAGAATCAACATAATTAAAATGTCCATACTACCCAAAGCAATCTATAGATTCATTAAAATACCAAGGACATATTTCACAGACCTAGAAAGAATTCTTCGTAGATTCATCTGGAACAAAAAAAGACCACGAATAGCCACAGCAATTTGGAGAAAGAAGAATAAAGTAGGTGGGATCTCAATACCAGATTTCAAGCTATATTACAAAGCAACTGTTCTCAAAATAGCCTGGTACTGGCACAAGAATAGACATATAGACCAATGGAATAGAATAGAGAACCCAGACATCCACCCAAACCACTATGCTCAACTAATATTTGACAAAGGAGGCATGAACATACAATAGAGCCAAGATAGCCTCTTCAATACATGGTGTTGGAAAAATTGGACAGATACATGCAAAAAATATGAATCTGGACCACCAACTTACACCAAATACAAAAATAAACTCAAAATGGATACAGGATTTAAGCATTAGAAGGGAAACCATAAGAATACTAGAGGAATCCACAGGCAGCACAATCTCAGGCATATGCCGAAAGAACCTTTTCACTGATACTGCTCCAAAGGCAATGGAAGCTAAAGAAAAAATAAACAAAGGGGACTATATCAAAATAAAAAGCTTTTGCACAGCATAAGAAACCATCAACAAAACAACAAGAAAGCCTACTGTATTGGAGAACATATTTGTAAATGTTATAACTGCAAGATTTAATCTCCAAAATCTACAGCCAACTTATACAACTTAATAAAAGGAAGATAAATGATCCAATAAAAAAGTGGGCAATGGACCTAAATAGAGAGTTTTCAAAAGAAGACAGAAGGAAGGCCCAGAGACATATGAAAACATGCTCAAAGTCACTAAGTATCCAAGAGATGCAAATCAAAATGACAATGCAGTACCATTTCACACTGGTCAGAATGGCTGTCATCAACAAATTAAGAAATAACAAATGTTGGTGAAGATGCAGGGAAAAAAGGAACCTTGGTGCACTGCTGATTGGAATGCAGATTGGTGCAGCCATTGTGGAGGACAGTGTAGTTTCCTCAAAAAATAAAAATGGAAGTCCAATTTGACCCAGTGATCCCACTTCTAGGACTATATTCCAAGAAGCTAGAAACATCAGCACAATTATAGCAGCACAATTTGCCATAGTTCATATTTGAACACAGCCTAAGTGCCCATCAGCAGATGAGTGGATTAAGAAACTGTGGTACATCTACAATATGGAATACTATGCTACACTAAAAAAGAAGGAATTCCTACCATTTGCAATAACATGGATGGAACTGGAGAGCATTATGCTAAGTGAAATAAGCCATCAGGGAAAGATATGTATAACATGATCTCACTCATTTATGGAATATAATGAACAGCATAAAGTGATGAACAAAAACAGTTGTAGAGACAGAGAAATATCTATCAGTCTATCAAATCTCGAAGGCAGGGGAGAGTAGAGGTAAGTGGGAGAGATCAACCAAAGGACTTGTATGCATGCATATGTGCCTAACCAATGGACACAGACAGCAGGGAAGTGAGTGCATGAGTGGGGGTTTTGGGAAATAAGGGAGGAATAAGGACACATATGTAACACCTTAATCAATAAAGAAATTAAAAAACAATATTCCAAAAAAATACTAAAACTACAGCCACTAATAATTCATCTGAATACAAAAGAAACAGCAAATAAGTTATTGACTTATTTCACTTAGCATAATACTCTCTAGATCTACCCCATGTTATGCAAATGGTAAGATTTTATTATTTTTATAGTCGAGTAATATTCCATTGTATATAGTACTACCTCTTCTTTATTCACTCATGTATTGATGGGCATTTGGGTTGCTTAAGAACCTTGGCTATTGTAAATAATGCTGAAATGAACATAGAGGTACATATATAATTTTAAATTAGTATTCTGGATTTATTCAGATATATTCCCAGGAGTGGAATTGCTGGACCAAATGGTTATTCTATTTTTAATTGGGGCTGCACCAATTTGCAATCCCACCAACAGTGTACCAGGGTTGTTTTTTTTCTCTACATCCACACCAACACTTATTGTTTGTTGATTTAGTGATGACAAACATTCTTTCAGGTATGAGGTGATATTTCATTGTACTTTTAATTTGCATTTCTCTGATGATTAGTGACATTGAGCATCTTTTCACATGTCTGTTGGCCATCTATATGTCATCTTTATATCATTTCACTAATATGTAAAATCTAAAAAACAAAACAAACAAAAACTGATCCATGGATACAGAGAACAAACTGAAGGTTGCTGTTCTTGGTCTTCTGATTCTGTATCAATCTAAGAATTAGCTAATAAGGTACTAAGATAACTCTGCTGAGATTTTCCTCAGAATCACATTGAATTTACGTATTAATTTGGAGGGTGATGATGTCTTTACAAAATTGAGTATTCCCTTCTATAGACAGGTGCATATAAATTTCCACTTTTTTAGATAATCATAAATTTTTTAAAAAAAAAGACATTAAGATTATAGTCAAAATCCTGGCCATTAGCAGATGAAGAATTATGTAATAGTATTATATAAAATATAAAAAGAACAAAGCAACTTCTGTGAATTAATTGGAAATGGTTCCTAGAATGTACTAAGTTGACAAAGCAAAGTGAACTCAACCTGCATTTCTATTCCAGAAAAGTAGCTGTGGTTTAGCCATGAGTAATATGTGGGCCAACAGTCTCTAACAGCAGCAACTTCCAGGGCCATTTTGGCCAAATGAGGACCTCCTCTCACTGCCATTAGGGCTTCCTCTCACTGCCAAAGCTCTGTTTAGTTGACTGAGACTTCAACAAATGTGTATCACAATTCTGAGGATCCCCTACCCATTCTGCTGCTTCCCCACTGGACCTTTTAAAAATGTTATCCTCCCTCAAAATGTCTGTATTTCTAATTCTATCAAGTATGTAACATTTTTTGTATAACAAAGAAAAAATTAGAATGTATGGATGCATTTGGCCTAACATAGACTGAATGTCTGTGTTCCCTCTAAAATTTTATGTTGAAACACTAACTCCCAATGTGATGGTATTTGGAGATACTCCACAGTAATCATTTCATAATGTATACATATATTAAATTATCACAAACATCTTTTAAAACATGTTATAGAAACTAGACATATGTAATTTTTGTATATCATTCTTCAATATAGCTGGGGGGAAAAGACAACATGCTATCTGCCTAACAGAAGAAAACATCAACTGGACTACCTATAATATTTCATACACCGGGTATTAAATTCAATGTAAAAACAACAGACACCCCAAGACACAGGACCATGTGGCTGCAAACAAAAGAAAAGTCACATTGACAATAGAAACAGACCCATAGGAGATCCAACCAACAGGTTTTTAAAATAATTATAAGTAGTATTTTGAAGAAAACAGAAAATGAAAAACCTTGATTCAATTATACACAAGCAGAATTGAAAGTATATTAGAATAAAATTATATTAAAGCTCACAGACAAAACAATGGAAATACAAAACGCATGTAAGACATGAGACAAAGTAAAATGACCTAATATGCTTATAAATAGAGTTCTAGGACAGATAGAAAGAGGCAGAAAAAATCAATATTTGAAGAGTGACTGTTACTGCTGGAATAAACTAGTCCACATGATTCCAGAAGCTCTTAGCACTAAGCAAGAGAAATATTAAAAAATCAAACAAACAAAAAAAAACTAGTCATATCACAGTAAAAACAAAGATATTTTAAAAGAAGTGAGGAAGTTGAGGAGGTGAGGCGAGGGCAATGGGGGGAGGGCATGTTAACTTCAAAGAAACAAAAATAGAGAGAAAACCAAGAGGCGGCATAGGTGAATACCTAAACTGCTACCTCACACAACAATTTCAAAACTACAGCTAAAAGACAGAATGGACATTATCCAGAAACATAGGAAAGCTGGTTGAGTGAAAATTCTACAACTAGAAGGAAACAGAGGGGCTCATGGAGACTCAGAGGAGCTGCAAAAAGCTGAGCGGGAGGAATACAGAACCTCACAACTGCGCTGAAATCCAGTTCCACTGGATTTCCTGCACTGACAACAGTTTTGGGCAAAACCTGGGAACCCAGACTCATATGGGTCTCCGGAGCACACGGAAATTCAGGGAAGCCGGAAAAACACAGGTATGGAAGAAAGGGCTGTTAGGAAGCTAAGGCTGTCTGCTCAGCCTTGAGACGCCCCTCATCCAAGGTGAACACAGAGATTTTTGCAATTTTACAAGATTTATATCATAAAGCTGACTCCAGCACAGAAGTTCTCCTGGCATAGACACAGCTGATCCTCACAACCAGTTGGCTTGGAGAACAATTCCCCCAGTGATACCAACAACAATCAAGACTTAACTACAACAAAGCTGTACACACAGTCCACAAAGGGGTGCACCAAGAAAATTCACCTCTGGTAACGGGGGAGGCAGAACAGCTGGGCCATATAGGACACATAGCACACAAAGCTACTCTACCAACTCAAGGAAGCAGCAAAAATGTGGAGACAAAGGAAGAGATCACAAATGAAAGAAATGGAGGAAAACAAATGACTGGATATAGAGTTCAAAACCACAGTTATAAGGTTTCTCAAGAATTTCCTAGAAAAAATGGATAAATTTAGTGAGACCCAAGAAGAGATGAAAAAGGACCAACTATAGATGAAAAAGGACCAACTAGAAATTAAACATAGACTGACTGAAATAAAAATATTATAGAGAGACCTAACAGCAGACTAGAGGAATGCAAGAATCAAGTCAAAGATTTGAAATACAAAAAAGGAGAAAACACTCTACTGGAAAAGCGAAAAAAAAAAAAAAAGAATCCAAAAAAATGTGAAGATAGTTTAAGGAGCCTCTGGGACAACTTCAAGCGTACCAACGTCAGAATTATGGGGGTGCCAGAAGAAGAGAGAGAGCAAGATACTGAAAATCTAGTTGAAGAAATAATGACTGAAAACTTCCCCTACCTGGTGAAAGAAATAGACTTACAAGTCCAGGAAGCACACAGAACCCCAAACAAAAGGAATCCAAAGAGGACCACACCAAGACACATCATATTTAAAATAAAAACAGCAAAAAAAAAAGAGAGAATATTAAAAGCAGCAAGAAAAAAACAGTTTATTACCTACAAGGGAGCACCCATACGACTGTCAGCTGATTTCTCAACAGAAATTATGCAGGCCAGAAGGGAATGGCAAGAAATATTCAACGTGATGAATAGCAAGAACCTATAACCAAGATTATTCTACCCAGCAAAGCTATCATTCAAATTGAAGGGCAGATAAAGAGCTTCACAGATAAGAAAAAGCTAAAGGAGTTCATCAACACCAAACCAGTATTATATGACATGCTGAAAGGTATTCTTTATGAAGAGGAAGAAGAAAAAGATAAAAGACAAAAAATTATGAACAACAAATACATATCTATCAACAAGTGAATCTACCAATTAAGTGAATTAAAAATTTGATCAACAGGAGAGAATCCAAGATGGCGGCATACACTGCTGCCTCCCACAACTATTCAAAACGACAACTAAAAGACAGAACAGACATCATCCAAAACCACAGGAAAGCTGGTGGAGTAGAAATTCTACAACTAGAGGGAGAGAGAGGGGCTCATGAAGACCCAGAGGAGCTGCAAAAAGCTGAGGTATGGACACGCACCCGTGGAGAGAGCGAGTGCCGGTGAACCTGGCTGGCTTTCTCTGGTGGGAGGGATACGAAGACTCTCAATGGCATTGAACTCCTTATCCTAGGACACTAAACCCCAGATCCAGCCGAAACTCATACAGGGGGAGTTTAGACTGTGAAATAGAAGAAGTGTATGGAAATTTAGGGGATTCACAAAAGATCAGAGGTCTAGTGGCGCGCACGGCACTGCGCCACAGAGGACAGACTGCTGACTGTGCCACTGGCTTTCGCGAGTGGGCAGGAGACAGACCCTCACAACTGTGCCACTTCTAACATCACTAAACCCCAGTTTCGGGCGAAACCCTGGGGACCCAGACTCGTGTTGTACCGGAGCACAGGGGAGCTGGAAAGGCAGCAGTCTAGAGGCACTGTGAGAGAGTGTGCGCGCACGCACAGGGACTGCTCAAGCGACTACCTAGTCATACGAGACTCAGGGGCCGTGAAGGGCGGGCCCGACTAGAAGGCCAGGCAGTCCCTTAAGCCCTGAGACTCCACCCATCCCAAGCTCAAGAGAGGCTTTTGCAGTTTTTCAAGTCTGATATCATAAGGCTGAATCCAATACAGAAGTTCTCCTGGCATAGTGAAAATGTGGAGACAAGAGAAGGGATCACAAACAAAAGAAATGGAAGCAAACCAACGACTGGATATAGAGTTCAAAACCACGCTTATAAGGTTTTGCAAGAATATGCTAGAAAAATTGGATAAAGTTAGCAAGTCCCAAGAGGAGATGCAAAAGGACCAACTGGAGATGCAAAAGATCCAACTAGAGATAATAAAGGACCAAATAGAAATTAAACATACACTGACTGAAATAAAAGATATTATACAGAGACATAATAGTAGACTAGCGGAAGGCAAGAATCAAGTAAAAAATTTGAAATATAAAGAATCAGAAAACACTCAACTGGAAAAGCAAGAAGAGAAAAGAATCCAAAAATGTGAAGATAATGTAAGGAGCCTCGGGGACAGCTTCAAGCGAACCAACATCAGAATTGTTGGAGTGCCAGAAGAGAGAGAGCAAGATACTGAAAACCTATTTCAAGAAATAATGACTGAAAACTTCCCACATCTGGAAAAAGAAATAGACTTACAAGTCCAGGAAGCACACAGAATCCCATATAAAAGGAATCCAAAGAGGACTACACCAAGACACATCATCATTAAAATACCAAGAGCAAAAGACAAAGAGAGAATATTAAAAGCAGCAAGAGAAAAAAAGTTCATTACCTACAAGGGAGCACCCATACGACTGTCAGCTGATTTCTCAACAGAAACCATGCAGGCCAGATGGGAGTGGCAAAAAATATTCAACGTGATGAATAGCAAGAACCTACAACCAAGAATACTCTATCTAGCAAAGCTATCATTCAGAATTGAAGGGCAGATAAAGAGCTTCACAGAGAAGAAAAAGCTAAAGGAGTTCATCAACTCCAAACCAGTGTTATATGAAATGCTGAAGGGTACTCTTCTAGAAGAGGAAGAAGAAAGAGGTAAAAGCCAAAAAATTATGAACAAATACATATCTATCAACTAGTGAATCTAAAAATTAAGTGAATTAAAAATTTGATCAACAGAATAAACTGGTGAATATACTAGAATCAGGAGCACAGAAAGGGAGTGGACTGATAATTCTCAGGGGGAAGGGGAGGAGGGGGGGTACAGGGAGTGACTGGACAAAAATCATACACCTATGGACTCATCAATTGGGGGGAAAGGTAAGGGTAGAGGGAGGGGTGAGAGCAGGATGGAGGGAAGCTATGGAGGGGAAAAAAGAGAGACAAATATAATAATCTGAATAATAAAGATTTAATTAAAAAATTGATCAACAGAATAAACTGGTGAATATACTAGAATCAGGAGCACGGAAAGGGAGTGGACTGATAATTCTCAGGGGGAAAGGAGTGAGGAGTGTAAGGGAGAGACTGGACAAAAATCATACACCTATGGATGAGGTCAACGGGAGGGAGGTAAAGGCAGAGAGAAGGGTGGGAGTTGGGTGGAGGGGCGCTATGGAGGGGAAAAAAGAGAAACAAATGTAATAATCGGAATAATTAAGATTTAATTTAAAAAAATCATATACCTATGGATTAGGACAATGGGTTGGGGAGGGAGTTAAGAGTAAAGGGAGGGGTAGGAGCCAGGTGGAGGGGAGGTATGGGGTGGAAAAAGAGGAATTGTAATAATCTGAACAATAAAGATTTATTAAATAAAAAAAGAAACAAAAATAATTATTACAGAAACCAGTAAACAATATAATTACACCTTTAAAGTGCTGAAAGTATAATTATGTATCAAAATTATATACTCAGTATGGTCAGCAAAAAATACCCACTCTGCCCCCCCCCCCAACATACTACAAATCAAATCCCTGAAACTTGTAAATATTACCTTATTTGGAAACAGGGTCTTCATGGATATAAGTTAAGAGACTGGAGATAAGTTCATCATGGATTATCCAGGTGGGTCCTAAATCCAATGACAAGTGTCCACATAAAAAACACATAGAAGGGCTTCTAATCAAGATGGCTCGTAGGTAAATGCTGCACTTGCCTCCTTCTAACCACATCAAAAATACAACTAAGTTACAGAACAAGCATCAGTGAGAACTCTCTGATTTAGTTGAACTAAAGTCCTGTAACTAAGGATATATGTACATAGGAAGGCACATTGAGACTAGTAGGAGGGGCAGAGAAGCAGAACACACTGATCCCACACTCACATGTAACGGATAAAAATCTCAGCTGTAGAAGTCCCCCCTGAAGAGTGAGGTGTGCCAGCCCCACACAAGGTTTCCTGAGCCCAGGCTTCCAATGCCAGAAGAAAGTCCCCATAAATTCTGACTGTAAAAATTACTGTAGACAGTGGCTGAGTGAGAAGGAGAACTCCTAGAGTTCCAGAAGTTCCTTTTTGAAGAGCCCCCACAGGGACTTGGACTCACTCTCTCTGAGCTCCAATTCTGGGGCAGCAGCTTGAAAAGCACCAGGGAAACATAGGAAAGAAATGAATTGTCTAGCATCAGTGTGAGGGCTACAGAGCTAGAGTCGCATCTTTCTCCATTGTCCCTTTGCTGAACCCTCTCCCCACAGAGATCACAGGCAAGAGCCATATCTGTGTCACCATCAACCTAGCTAAAACTGTTCTCCACTCCCTGATGATTACCTGAGACTCTGCCACACCAAACTTACAGGCCCTACCAAGCTGCCTCCAGGGGCTTTTCTATACTAACTGCCTGTCTTGGCTCATTCTATGGACTTCCCTAAAATCTTTCAAAGATTCACAAACCCCAAAAAGCAGCATGTAAGCCTCAGGGTGGGCAGCCCTAATTCTGGCACTATTGAAAGTCAGTCTCAGTTAGCAGCTTAGTTTTTCTCAGGCATGTCCATACCCAGCACAAGTGACAACCACCTGCAGAAGACTGTAACTCATAAGAGATGGTCCCAGTCAGGGAACAAGCAGCAGCTGACCTTGACCTGCACCTCTCAAAAGGCCCAAGAACTAACATACCCAGTGGCCAGCTTCAGGTCATACCAGAGCACCAGCTAACCATCCCCACAAATGGAAAACTCAAAGATCAGACTAAGCAAGCACCAATGGCTCACTGAAGTGAATCCTGCTACACAGGGTCAACCTCTGCACAATAGCTACTCTACTGTAGTCATGGGCAGTCCTCACAACCAATCAGATTGAGGGTCAATGCTTCACAACAGCAATCAAGGCTCAACTTCATGAGTTAGCACACATCACTCACACAAGGCGCACCCCTGGAGCTGGCAGACAGAAGAGTAGGATCAAAAGTTTCACAAAAGGCATTAAAGTTGCCTGAAACAAATACCACTTCACTTTTTTTAAATTAGGTTTTTTCCTTTTTTCCCCCTTCCTTTTTCCTTTCTTTTTTGTTTTCTCTTTCCATGCTTCCCGCCCTCCCCCTTTTAAATTTACCTTTCTTTCATTCAGATATATAATTTTCCTCTTTCCTTTTCGTACTCAATTTTTTCCTTTTTTCTTTTTCTTTTCGCTACTCAATCTTTTTTATCTCTTTTCTTTCATTTTTTTTCTACTGCTTTCTCATGCTTTTCCTTTTTCTTGTTTTAGGTCTAATTGCTTTCTTTTCAACTTTCCTTTTCAAAATGTTTCCTTATATTTTCATTTCTTTCCTCCTTCCTTTATTTTAAACTGATTTGCTTCCCTTATTCCTCTATTCTTATTTTCTTTACTTAAGCTCTACATATACATATTCTGCCCCCACTTTTCTTATTGTTGTTTCTGTTTGTTTTGCTTTTTTTTCTCCTAGTGTCTTTTCCCTCTTTTTTTACTATCACTCTTGCTCTATTTTCTCTTTCCAAATTCTCTATTCTCTGGTTGCTTTTGTTGGTGCTATAGGTTATTTAAACCCACAAAGAGCAAATGCCTTCAAGACAGGCCTAACATCAACTCAATGGCAAAATGTACTGGCTTTTATATGACTTTCATATTTACCTGCAGATATTTCTCTTACATTCTTACAAAACCATGGAACTGGAGAATCAAGAGCTCAGATGAGTCCAGTGTTTTGAGACTATAATCTTTTATTACATAAAATTTTTACATGTTTTATTCAATTTCCTATGGTTTTTTATATCAACATGATTTTAAGGTTATCTGTTCCACCATATTACCAAAACTGGAAATGAAACTGTAACATTGAATAATTATTCCTTGTTCAAAGTCAACAATTAGGACCACTTGCTTTTTTTTTTAATTGATTAATTTGAGAGAGAGGAAAGTGGGGGGAATACATGGATTTGTTTTTCCACTATTTATGTATTCATTGGTTGATTCTTTTATGTGCCTTGATCAGGATTGTACCTGCAGCCTTGACATATCAAGATGATATTCTAACCAAATGAACTGCCTCGCCAGGGGCCAATTTGCTCTTTTTGACCAACCAGCTCCTATTCCCCCAAATTTTGCTTCAACCCTCCCTCGGCCCATGTTTAACTAGTTAACTCATATAAGGGTGAAGAATGTAGTTCAGAATTAAATAAAGCAATAGACTTCCATCCTTGGCCCAGGAATAGAAGCTGAGTCCAGTCAGAACAAAACACAGGACTGTTTTGAATAGAAAACAAGAAGGCCCATTAGACTTTTATATAGAGCAGGAAAGATATAAAATGCTGCTAGCAAAGGGACTAATGGGAAGGGCTAAACAGACCAACCATAATGGAAAGAAGTGTGACCTGTAACCAACACTAATCTAATACCGAGGAAATAATGCTGAGCCCAGGAGGGCTAGATCCTAGTCCCAAACCACTAGAGTCACCAGAGCTTCTGATTTTCTAGTACCATGATTTTTTTCAGTTCCATGAGCCAATACATTTTCTTCCTTACCTAAGATACTTTGAGCTAGGTTTGTCAACTGAAAGCATTTTTAGTGACATGGAAATTCACCAGTTTTCAAATTAAAAGTTCAATAATGATAACAAAATTGTACTTACTTACCTGGATAACCAATTCCTTTGGTATTTGTATAAGGAACCCCAGAAGAACTAGGACTATAAACAGGATTCATGACTTTGAAAACTAAAAAAGAAAAAGAATGATTTTGTCAAATACTATTGTTCTCAGTTTTTCCTCCAGCATCAATATCTTTTACATAGGGTAAGACATCACATTCTGCTGTCAAACAACAGTAAACAGAAAAGCAATAGCATATTGTAAGGGACCCAGCAGGACACTGTAAACTTTCCTTTACAACTGCTTTCAAAGCATTAGAAGCTAAGAAAAGTAAGTGGTGTTCTCTACCACCCTGCTTAACACAGTGGGGAATAAAACTGTAAATAACCTAAATGTCCTCATAAAGAAAAGCATCATTAAGTAAAACAGACCTAACCACAACATGACATATTGGTTTAGTTACTTTTAAAAATGTTAAGTGAAGGAATACCTGATGAGGGAGGGGAAGATGGCAGCTGGCAGGACAGAGGTGAAGGAGAGGGAATAAGTGAGGGGATGAAAGGAGAGTGTAAGGATGTGTGTGGATGTGTGTGGTGTGTGTGTGAGTGAGAGGGACAGTTAAATCCAGCAGGAATATCAGAAGCTGGCAGACCAGGCTCTCCTGGATAGGGAGCTACCTACAACTGCTGCGGGTACTCCCCAGGCTGCAAGGCTTGGACATGGAGCCCACACCATGCAAACAGCTACTTCTAGGAACTCATCAGCATACCACCCAGATTGACCTCGGACACTGCCCGTGGCCCTGCAGCCACACCAGCCAAAATCCTGCTGCCCCGCCCACAGACCTGGAGACCCTAGGCAGACCATCTCCAAGGGTTCACAGGTCACGCAGCAGTAAGTGCAATTTCCTTCTTTCTGGATGTTCACCTCCTGACACCTCAGTTGCACCTTCCCAGAACTCAGGCCTCCTGCCCAAAAGGCTGCTCTAGGGTGCCTCTGTGAGCCCATGGTTGGACATGATCGTATCCTAACAAGGGCCCAAGGTCCCAGCAGTAGAAATTTGGACTTCCTCTTTCCCAGCTGCCTGCCCACAAACACCAAGGTGGCGTAGTTTCAGCACGAAGGCCTCTTTGTGTACACCACCTTGGCAAACGGCCCCTGGTGCCCCTGTGGGCCTCTGCTAGGCATGGCGAATCTAATCAAGGACACAAGGACCTGGCAGCAAAAAATGAGTCTTCCCTGTCCACAGCTGCCGACTGCCAGACACCACAGTCGTGCCTTTCCAGCGTACAGGCCTCCTGAGCCTTGCCACCCCAACAGGCGGTTCCTGGGTGCTTCTGTGAGGTCCCGCTGGACATGTGTGAATCCAACCAAGGCACAAGGCAGCAAAAATTGGAACTTCCCCTTCCTGGACTGCTGACCTCAGAACACCACAGTTGCATCTTTCCAGTACGCAGGCCTACTGAGCCTGTTGCCCCTACTGGTGGCTTCTGATTGCCCACTTTGAGCCCCTGCTGGGATTGCTCCTATCCAAACAAGAGCACAAGGACCCAGCAGTAGAAATTCAGACTTCCCCCTTCCCAGATGCCTAGCCACAGATACGCGGTTGCGCGGTTTCAGCACATGGACCCCCTGAGTCCACTGACCTGGCAGGGGACTCCCAGGTGCCTCTGTAAACTAGTCACTAGGCACACTCAAATCCAATCAAGGGCAAAAGGCCCCATCAGTGGAAACTTGGACTTCCCCCTATTCAGCTGCTGACCTCCGGTCATTGCAGTTGCACCAATCCAGTACACAAGCACCTTGAGCCCACAGCCCCAGCAGGCAGCCTCCAATACCTCTCGGAGCCATCGTAAGGCACAAAAAATCCTGGCTGCCAGTATACAATCCATGCAGTAGTGCCACTCTAGCACACAGGCCTCCTGAGCCCATTGCCCTAGCAGCCAGCTTTGAGCACCTTTGTAAGCAGCTTTTGGGCACCTTTGTAAGCAGCCGCTGAGACTGAGACTTCTTCCTCCAAAAGGCTGGTGGCAGACCACATTCGCTCCAATCCAGAGTGTGGGCCCCATGAACACACACTCTTGGCAGACGGCTCCTGGGGTCCTCTGTGAGCTTCCACTGGGTGTGTGCCTCTCCAACCAAGGGTGCACAGCTCCTTCAGCAGGATCCATGACATCACCCTCCCGACTGTCTACCACTGGACACCTTGGTGAACTACAGAGAGCTTGCCTCCTTGGACAAGGCCATATTGTTTCATACACAGACTCCAAGATTCCCACATGCCCAGCTGCTAGCTCCTGAACCCCCTCATGATTCAGAGGGGGAATCACTTTGGCCAAAGTACCACTGTCACAAGCTCTGGGACCCTTGTAGGGAGTTGTAGAATGATGCTAATCCAGAAAGAGTCACATAACACTGGCCAAAGTCACAGTACGAGTCTCAGGCTCCGAGACTTCTTCCTCCCAGGTTGTGGACTCTGGGAACCCAAAATGAGCATATACCAGTGACACATCAGGCAACTTTTTCCACAAGAGCTGGAACCACGATCACATCCAAAACAGCTTGCACAACAAAGCCGGGGGTGAGTCATATTGCCAATCTGTGATGAGAATTCATCCAAGAATAAGAAACTAATATTCAAGATCCAACTACATCAAGAGAACCCAAATAACGCAAGTAGGGGGCTCTATTAGATAACCAAGCCAACGGTAACTGAGAGAATGCACCACTGGGACAAAAAAATCACCAACTACATAGTAACACCCCAAAAAGAACCTGAGTATCAAAGCAGTTGGATCTAAGACATAGAAATAATTTAAAATTTACAGAAAAATGGGGAGGCAAACTAACAATCCCAAATGGAAAGAAAAAGAAGAAACACCAGCAAGGGAATTAAATGAAATGGAGGCAAGTAATATGACAAAAAAATAATTCAGAGTAATGGTTTTAAGAATGCACAAATGGCTGGATGACAAATACACACAACTCAATGACAATTATAAGGAGCAGAATGAGAATGTCACCAACATGAAAAGGAACCAAGAGAAAATGAATAATGACCTAGCTATAATAAAGAACACAATGGAAGGCTTAAACAGCAGACTAGAAGAGGCTGAGGACCACATCAGTAAATTAGAAGACAATGTCAGAACAAACACTTACACACAGCAGGACTAGAAAGAAAACTTAAAAAGCAAGGAGAGCCTAAGGGAGCTTTGGGGCAACATAAAAGGAAACACCATCAGCATTATAGGGGTACCAAGAAGAAGAGGAAGCAGAGCAAGGAATAGAAAACCCATTTGAAAAAATAATGACAGAAAACTTACCTGATGTTGGCACGAATAAAACTACAGAAGTCCAAGAAGCACATAGACTCCCAAACAAGATGAAACCCAAAAGACCAACACCAGGACACATCCTAATTAAATTGGCAAATACCAACAACAAAGTAAGAATCTTAAAGGCTGCCAGAGAGAGACAGAAAGTTACCTACCAGGGATCTCCCATAAGAATATCAAATGATTTCTCAACAAAAATCACACCAGGAGAGAAGGAAATGGAAATATATAAAGTGATGAAAAGCAAGGCACTGAATTCAAGAATGCTACACCCAGCAAGTCTGTCATTCAAAATTGAAGGTGGAATCAGGAGCTTCATAGATAAAAAAAAAGGGCTAAGAAAGTTTATTACCACCAATCCAGCAATGAAAGAAATACTAAAGAAACTGCTGGAAAAAAAAAAAAAGAAATTTGAAGGCAAGAACGAGTATGAGCATAAAGATAAAAATGGCAACAAAAAAGAACTTATCAACAATAACATTAAACTTAAATGGATTAAATGCTCCAATCAAAATACATAGGGTAGCTGAATGGGTAAGAAAACATGACCCATATATTTTCTGTTTGCAAGAGACCCACCTCAGAACAAAGGATTCACACAAATCAGTAGTGAAGGGATGGAAAAAATTTTTTCAGGCAAATGGAAATGATAAAAAAGCTGTGGTTTCAATACTTACATCTGACAAAATAGACCTCAAAGAAAATGCCATAACAAGAGATAAGGAGAGCCACTACATAACACTAAAGGGAGCAATTCAACAAGAGGATATAATTCTGGTAAACATATAGGTACCCATTATAGGAGCAATGAAATACATAAAACAACTTCTGGAATATACCAAAGGAGAGAACAAAAGCAATACTACATAATAGGGGACTTTAATATCACACTGATATCACTAGATAAATCCTCTAAACAAACAAACAAACAAACAAAAAACCAGCAAAGAAAAAGCAATCCTAAACTTACTAGGTCAGAAGTACTTAATTAACATCTTCAGAACATTTCTCCCCAAAACTACAGAATATACATTCTTCTCCACTACACACTGGACATTTTCAAAGATAGATCACATATTAGAACACAGGCAAAGTCTCTTCAAATTCAAGAAGATAGAAATCATAACAAGCATCTTCTCAGATCACAATAGCATAAAATTAGAAATCAACTACAATAAAAATAATGTAACACTTGGAGGCTAAATAGCGTGCTAATAAATAATGATTGGGTTACCCAAGAGATCAAAGAAGAAATAAAAAGCATCTGGAAACAAATGAAAATGAAAACATAGCAACCCAAAATCTATAGGACACAATGAAAGCAAGTCCTGAGATGGAAGTTCGCAACTTTACAGGTCTACCTCAAAGAAAGCATGTTAATAAATTATCTAACTTTGCAACATAAAGAATTAGAAAAAGAGCAACAAAAAAAGCAAAGAGTAACTAAAAGGAAGGAAATAATAAAGATCAGAGCAGAAATAAATGATATAGAGAGCAAAAAACATTACAAAAGATCAATGAAACCAAGATCTGGTTCTTTGAAAGGAAAAACAAGATTGATGAACTTCTAGCCAGGCTCAGAAAGAAAAAAAAAAAGAGTATCAAAATAAATAAAATCAGAAATGAAAGAAGGGAATTAACAACTGACCCACAGACATACTAACGATTGTAAAAATATATCACAAACAACTCTACTCCAACAAACTGGATAAACTCAATGAAATGGACTTATTCCTAGAAAAATACACTTCCAAAACTCAATCAAAAAGAATTAAAAAAAAAAAACACCTGAATAGGCTGATAACTACTGATAAAATTGAAACAGTAATCAAAAAGCTTCCAGCAGAAAAAAAGCCCTGGACCAGAGAGCTTCACAAGGAAGTTTTACCAAAATTTCAAAGAACTAAAACCAGCCGAAACCGGTTTGGCTCAGTGGATAGAGCGTCAGCCTGCGGACTAAAGGGTCCCCGGTTCGATTCCGGTCGGGGGCATGTACCTTGCTTGCGGGCACATCTCCAGTGTGGGGCGTGCAGGAGGCGGCTGATCGATGTCTCTCTCTCATCTATGTTTCTGACTTTCTATCCCTCTTCCTTCCTCTCTGTAAAAAAATCAATAAAATATATTTAAAAAAAAAAAGAAATAAAACCAATCCTTCTCAGACTATTCCAAAAAATTCAAGAGGAAAGCACACTTCTAAGTTCTTTCCATGATGCCAGCATTACCATAATCCCCCAAACAGATAAAGACAGCACAAAGAAACAGAATTAACAGGCCAATATTCCGATGAACATAGATGCTAAAATCTTCAACAAAATTCTACCAAACTGAACCTAGCATTAAATTAGAAAGATTATACAACATGACCAAGTGGGATTTATTCCTGGGGTGCAAGAATGGTATAATATCTACAAATCAATAATCATGATACATCTCATAAACAAATCGAGAGACAAACATCACATAATCATATCAATTGATGCAGAAGAGGCATTTGACAAAAGCCAACACCTTTTACTTATAAAAATGCTCAGCAAACTAGGAATAGAGGGGTCATATTTCAACATAATAAAAGCCCAATATGGCATGCCTACAGCCAATATCATACTCAATGGGCAAAAACTAATTCTAGTTCCCCAAAGAATAGGAATAAGACAGGGATGCCTGCTTTCCCCACTCCTGTTTAAGATAGTCCTGAAAGTGCTAGTCATAGTCAACTGACAAGAAGAAGAAATAAAAGGCATCCAAATTGGAAAAGAAGTAAAACTTTCCTTATTCTCAAATGACATGATATTGTACATTGAAAACCCTAAAGAGTCCATCAAAAACAACTAGACCTAATACGTGAATTTGGCAATGTAGCAGGATATAAAATTAAGACCTAGAAATCTATGGCCTTTTTATACATTAATAATAAACTCACAAAAAGAGAAACAAACAAACAAAAAAAAGTACCATTGTAACAAAAAAATTAAGATACTTAGGAATAAATTTAACCAAGGAGGTAAAGGACCTGTACTCAGAAAATTACAGGACCCTGAAAAAAAGAGATAGAGGAAGACATAAACAAATGTGAAAATATACCATGACCATGTTCATGCATTGGTAGCATCAACATCATTAAAATGTCTATACTAACAAAAGCAATTTGTAGATTCAATGCAATCCCCTTTAAAATCCCAACAGCATATTTCAAAAACCTAGAACAGTGGTTCTCAACCTTCCTAATGACCCTCAACCATAAAATTATTTCCGTTGCTACTTCATAACTGTAATTTTGATACTGTTATGAATTGTAATGCAAATATCTGATATGCAGGATATATTTTCATTGTTACAAATTGAACATAATAAAGCATAGTGATTAATCACAAAAACAATATGTAATTATATATTGTGAAATATTTATTTCTAATTACAAATAAATGAAATGTTGTCTTGAATCGTGGTGTAGCTTGGGTAACAGTCTTCATATAACAACAGTAAACTATATTGCTATACTTTGCTACACCGAGGAGCAGTCGGTTGGTTCCTAAGACATGGGAAATATGTGTTTTGTGATGGTCTTAGGCGACCCTTGTGAAAGGGTCGTTCGACTCCAAAGGGGTCACAACCCACAAGTTAAGAACTGCTGACCTAGAACAAACACTCCAAAAATTCATCTGGAATAAAAAAAGACTCTGATTAGCTGCAGCAATATTGAGAAAGAAGAACAATGTTGCAGGGATCACAATACTAGATTTCAAGCTACTAGTGGCCTGGGGCACAAAATTCATGCACATTAAAAGGGAATTAATTAGAGGAAATATTTTACTATTGTAAAATACCCTTTCTCTATTATAGAAGTGTCTGGCCAGCCTCAACTACATTGGGCAATACTAACCTTGGCTGGCCCCTCCCCCGTCAAGCCCTGCCAGGCTTGGGAAACAACCTAATGTCCCATCACTAGGGCTGGGGGCGCAGCCTCAGGTCCCCCAGCCCTGACCCACACCACGCTGCCTAACCCAGACCCGCTTCATTGTGAGACCCCGTACCCACCGAACCATGGGACCCATCATGAGAAAGTGACTGACTGTTTAGTGCTTAGAGATGAAAATAAAGTCATGCAGTTAAGCATGCACATTCATTTTCAATGCCTGATTTGTCTGCATTCTCTAACTTGCAAAACAAGTAAGATATTCAGCCAGATAACATCATGATGCCAAGTTCTTTATTTTTTATTGTGTTACATGTATACATATCTCCTCGTTGCCCGCCCTCCCTCCAAGGCATACTCAAACCTCCCAGTGTTTATGTTCATTGATTATGCTTATATGCATGCATACAAGTCCTTTGATTGATGTGTTATCTAACCCACCTCTCCTTAATCTTTCTGCTATAATTTGACAGTTTGTATGATGCTTTACTGCCTCTATATGAATCCTTTTGTTCATCAGTTTACAATGTTCTTTATTATCCACAAATGAGTGAGAGCATGTGGTGCTTCTCCTTCATAGACTGGCTTATTTCACTAAGCAGTTCCATCCAGGTTGCTGCAAATGGTAAGAGTTCCTTCTTTTTAATGACAGCATAGAATTCCATTGTGTAGATGTACCACAGTTTTCTGACCCACTCATCTGCTGACAGTCAGCTAGGCTGTTTCCAAATTGTAGCGATTGTAACTTGTGGTATGAACATAGGGGTGCACAAATCCTTTCTGAGTGGTGTTTGTGATGACTTAGGATAAATTCCTAAGACTGGGATTACTGGGTCAAATGGGAGATCTATTTTTAGTTTTTAGAGGAAACTCCATACTGTTCTCCACAGTGGCTGTACCAGTATGCATTCCCACCAACAGGGCACAAGGGTTCTTTTATCCGCATCCTTGACAACACTTGTCGTTTGTTGATTTGTTGATGATTGCCATTCTGATGGGTGTAAAAATGTATCGCATGGTCGTTTTGATTTACAAGTCTCTGAAAATTAGTTACTTTGAAAATGTTTTCATGTGTCTCTTGGCCTTCCTTCTGTCTTCTTTCGAAAAGGTCCGTTGCCCATTATTTTATTGGATCGTTTATCTTCCTTTTATTAAGTTGTATAAGTTGGCTGTAGATGTTGGAGATTAAACCTTTATCAGTGATAACATTTGCAAATATGTTTGCCCATACAGTGGTCTTTCTTGGTATTTTGTTGATGGTTTCTTTTGCTGTGCAAAAGCTTTTTATTTTGATGTAGTACCATTTCTTTATTTTTTCTTTAGCTTCCATTGCCTTTGGAGCAGTATCAGTGATGAAGTTCTTTCAGCATATGTCTGAGATTGTGCTGCCTGTGGATTCCTCTAATATTTTTATGATTTCTCTTTTAATGTTTAAATCCTGTAATCCATTTGGAATTTATTTTTGTATTAGGTGTAAGTTGCTGGTCTAATTGCATTTCCTTGCATGTATCTATCCAATTTTCCCAACACCATTTATTGAAAAGGCTATCTTGGCTCCATTGTATATTCATGCCTCCTTTGTCAAATATTAGTTGAGCATAGTGGTTTGGGTGGATATCTGGGTTCTCTATTCTATTCCATTGGTCTATATGTCTGTTCTTGTGGAAGTACCAGGCTGTTTTGAGAACAGTTGCTTTGTAGTATAGCTTGAAATCTTGTATTGAGATCCCACCTACTTTATTCTTCTTTCTCCGAATTGCTGTGGCTATTCGTGGTCTTTTTTTGTTCTAGATGAATCTATGAAGAATTCTTTCTAGGTCTGTGAAATATGTCGTTGGTATTTTATTGAATCTATAGATTGCTTTGGGTAGTATGGACATTTTAATTATGTTGATTCTCCCAAACCATGAGTATGGTAAGCTCCTCCATCTGTTAACATCTTCCTCAATCCCTTTTTTCAGTGCCCTGTAGTTTTCTACATACAGGTTTTTTACCTCTTTAGTTACGCTTATTCCTAGGTATCTTAATTTTTTTGGTGCGATTTTAAATAGGGTTATTTTTTGAGTCTCTCTTTCTGTAATTTCACTATTAGTGTATAGAAATGTCACAGATTTCTTGGCATTGATTTTGTATCCTGCTACATTGCCAAATTCATTTATTAAGTCAATCAGTTTTGGGATGGAGTCCTTTGGGTTTTTTATTTACAGTATCATGTCATCTGCAAATAAGGACTTTACTCCTTCTTTTCCAATTTGGATGTCTTTTATTTTTTCTTCTGGTCTAATTGCAATGGCTAATATTTCTAGAACTATGTACAACAGGAGAGGTGAGAATGGGCATCCCTGTCTTGTTCCTGTTCTTAGGGGAAATGGTTTTAGTTTTTGCCCATTGAGTATGATGTTAGCTACGGGTTTATCATATACGGTTTTTATGATGTTGAGGTATGCTCCTTCTATTCCCACTTTGCTGAGAGGTTTTATCAAGAAAGGGTGTGGGATTTTGTCAAATGCTTTTTCTGCATCAATTGATATGACTATGTGATTTTTATCTCTCAATTTGTTTATGTGATGTATCACATTTATTGAATTGTGGACATTGTACCATCCCTGCATTCCTGGGATGAATCCTGCTTGGTCATGGTGTATGACCTTTCTGATGTACTGCTGGATCTGATTTGCTAGGATTTTGTTGAGGATTTTGGCATCTATGTTCATGAGACATATTGGCCTACAATTAACTTTCATAGTGTTGTCTTTATTTGGTTTTGGTATTAGGGTGATGCTGGCTTCATAGAAGGTGTTTAAAGTGTTTCTTCTTCTTGAATATTTTAGAATAGTCTGACGAGGATAGGTTTTAATTCTTCCTTGAAAGTTTGGTAAAACTCTCCTGTGAAGCCATCTCATTCCAGGCTTTTATTTGCTGGAAGCTTTTTGATGACTTCTTCAATTTCTTCCATAGTTATTGGACTACAGAGATATTTAAATTCTTCCTGATTGAGTTTTGGAAGGTTATATTTTTATAAGAATATGTCCATGTCTTGAAGGTTGTCCAACTTCTTGGAATAGAGTTGTTCATAGTATTTTTTAACAATCCTTTGTATATCAGCAGGGTCTGTTGTTATTTCTCCTCTTTCATTTCTGATTTTGTTTATTTGGGTCTTCTCTCTTTGCTTCTCTGTGAGACTGCCTAGGGGTCCATCAATCTTGTTTATCCTTTCAAAGAACCAGCTCTTGGTTTTGTTGATCTTTTGAATTATTTCTTTGGTCTCCATGTTGTTTATCTCTGCTCCGATCTTCACTATTTCCTTCCTTCTGCATACACTGGGCTTTTCTTAATTGCTCTCTTTCTAGCTCTTTGAATCGTAGGGTTAGGTAATTCATTACCATTGTTTCCTGTTTTCTTTCAGTATCCTTGTACAGCTATGAACTTCCCTCTCAAGTCTGCTTTCACTATGTCCCATAAATTTTGTATGTTTGTGTTATCATTGTCATTTGTTGCCATGATGTTTTTTATTTCTTTCTTGATCTCTCTGGTTACCCCGTCGTTGTTTAATAGGATGCTGTTTAATAGGATGTGTTTGATTTCTTTCTATTGTTTTTATTATAGTTGATTTCTAGTTTTATGCCACGGTGGTCTGAGAAAATGCTTGATATGATTTCTAGTTGAATTTGAAGAGACCTTTCTTATGAGCCAACATATGATCTATCTTTGAAAATGACCCATGTGCACTTGAGAAGAATCTTATTCTGTGGCTTTGGGGAGAAATGTTATGAAGATGTCAATTAATTTCATCCAGTCTAGTGAGTCATTTAGGATTGATGTTTCTTTGTTGATTTTTTGTTTAGAGGATTTGTCCAGTGGTGACAATGGGGGTACTAAAGTCTCCTACTATGATTTTTTTTTGCTATCAATCTCACCCTTAATATACTCCAGGAGTGTTTTTATGTATTTAGGTGTTCCTATATTGGGTGTATATATGTTTACCAGAGTTATTTTTCATGTTGAATTGTTCCCTTTAGTATTATGAAGTGGCATTCTTTATGTCTTCTTAGGTCCTTCACTTTGAGATCTAACTGGTCAGATATAAGTATTGCAACCCCAGCTTTTTTTTTCATTTCCATTTGCCTGAAATACAATATTCCATCCCTTCAACCTCAATCTGTGTGCATCTCTTTTCCTAAGGTGGGTTTCTTGTAGACAACAGATATATGTATCATGTTTTCTTATCCAATCGGTTACCCTATGTCTCTTGATTGGAGCATTTAATCCATTTACATTTAAAGTTATTATTGGGAGAGAATCCAAGATGGCGGCATAGGTAAACACCTACACTGCTGCCTTGCACGACAATTTCAAAACTACAACTAAAAGACAGAACAGACATCATCCTGAACCACAGAAAAGCTGGCTGAGTGGAAATTCTACAACTAGAGGGAAAGAGAGGGGCTCGCGGAAAACTAGAGGAGCTGCAAAAAGCTGAGGTACGGAGACACCCATGTGGAGAGAGCGGGTGCTAGAGTACCTGGCTAGTTTCTCTGGCAGGAGGGAAATAGAGACTCTCAAAGGCATTGAACCCCTTATCTTATGACATTAAACCCCATATGCAGCCAAAACTCATACGAGGGGAGTATGGACTGTGAAAAGGGAGAGGCACACGTAAATTTAGGGGAGCTGCAATAGATCAGAGGTCTGGTAGCGTGCACAGCACTACACGCAGAGGACAGATTGCTGATTATGCTGCTGGCTTTCGCAAGTGGGCGGGAGACAGACCCTCCCAACCATGCCATTTCTGACTCCACTAAGTCCCAGTTTCGGGTGAAACCCTGAGGACCTAAACTCGTGTGGTCCTGGAGAACAGGGGAGCCAGAAAAGCAGCCGTAGGGAGGTACTGCGGGAGCAAGCACATAAGGACCGCTCCAGTGACTACCCAGTCACGTGAAACTCAAGGGCCATGGAGGGCGGGGCCAAATAAAAGGCAAGGCGGTCCCTTAAGCCCTGAGACTCCACCCATCCCAAGCTCAACAGAGAGGTTTCTACGGTTTTGAAAGTCTGGTATCATAAGGCTGAATCCAATAGAAGTTCTCCCGGCATAGTGAAAATGCTGAGACATGTGAAGGGATCACAAACAAAAGAAATGGAGGAAAAGAAATGACTGGATATAGAGTTCAAAACCATGCTTATGAGGTTTTTCAAGAATATGCTAGAAAAGTTGGATAAATATAGCGAGAGCCAAGAGGAGATGAAAAAGGACCAACTAGTGATGCAAAAGATGCAATTAGAGATGGAAAAGGTCCAACTAGAGATGAACAAGGACCAATTAGAAATTAAACATACACTGACTGAAATAAAAACTATTATACAGAGTCCTAACAGCAGACTAGAGAAAGGCAAGAATCAAGTAAAAAATTTGAAATATAAAGAAGCAGAAAGCATTCAACTGGAAAAGCAAGAAGAGAAAAGAATCCAAAAATGTGAAGATAATGTAAGGAACCTCTGGGACAGTTTCAAGTGTACCAACATCAGAATTGTGGGGGTGCCAGAAGAAGAGAGCGAGATACTGAAAACCTATTTAAAGAAATAATGACTGAAAACTTCCCACACCTGGTAAAAGAAATAGAATCACAAGTCCAAGAAGCACACAGCACCCCATATAAAAGGAATCCAGGGAGAGAATCCAAGATGGCGGCATAGGTAAATGCCTACACTGCTGCCTCGCACAACAATTTCAAAATTACAACTAAAAGACAAAACGGACATCATCCAGAACCACAGGAAAGCTGGCCGAGTATAAGTTCTACAACTAGAAGGAAAGAGAGGGGCTCACAGAAACCCAGAGGAGCTGCAAAAAGCTGAGGTATGGAGACGCGCGCGCTGAGAGAGAGGGTGCCCGAGTACCTGGCTGGCTTTCTCTGGCGGGAGGGAAACGGAGACTCCCAACGGCACTGAACCCCTTATCCTACAACACTAAACCCCGAATCCAGCCAAAACACATATGGGGGGAGTTTGGACTGTGAAAAGGGAGAAGTGCACGGAAATTTAGGGGAGTCGCAAAAGATAGGAGGTCTGGTGGTGCACGCGCAGCGCGCGGAGGACAGATTGCTGATTGTGCCACTGGCTTTCCCGACTGGGCGAGAGACAGACCCTCCCAACTGTGCCATTTCTGAGTCCACTGGGCCCCTGTTTCGGGCGACACCCTGGAGATCTAGACTCATGTGGTCCTGGTGCGCAGGGGAGCTGGAAAGGCAGCGGTCTAGAGGCACTGCGGGCGAGCGCGCACAAGGACCGCTCCAGCGATTACCCAGTCACGTGAGACTCAGGGGCCATGGAGCGTGGGTCCGACTGGAAGGCAAGGCGGTCCTTTAAGCCCTGATACTCCACCCATCCCAAGCTCAACAGAATCTTCTGTGGTTTTGCAAGTACAGAAGTTTCCCCGACATAGTGAATATGCCAAGACAAGGGAAGGGATCACAAGCAAATGAAATGGAGGAAAGAAAACGACTGGATATAGAGTTCAAAACCACGCTGTAAGGTTTTGCAAGAATATGCTAGAAAAGATGGATAAGTTTATCAAGTCCCAAGAAGAGATGCAAAAGGACCAACTAGAGATGCTAGAGATGATGTATAAATTTAGCGAGTCCCAAGAGGAGATGAAAAAGGACCAACTAGAGACAATGACTGAAAAAAAAATTTTATACAGAGTCCTAACAGCAGACTAGAGAAAGGCAAGAATCAAGTCAAAATTTTTGAAATATAAAGAATCAGAAAACACTCAACTGGAAAAGCAAGAAGAGAAAAGAATCCAAAAATGTGAATATAATGTAAGGAGCCTCTGGGACAGCCTCAAGCGTACCAACATCAGAATTGTGGGGGTGCCAGAGGAAGAGAGAGAGCAAGATACTGAAAACCTATTTAAAGAAATGACTGAAAACTTCCCACATCTGGCAAAAGAAATAGACTTACTAGTCCAGGAAGTACACAGAACCCCATATAAAAGGAATCCAAAGAAGACACATCATAATTAAAATACCAAGAGCAAAAGACAAAGAGAGAATACTAAAAGCAGCAAGAGAAAAACAGTTTATTACCTACAAGGGAGCGCCCATACGACTGTCAGCTGATTTCTCAACAGAAACGATGCAGGCCCGATGGGAATGGCAAGAAATATTCAATGTGATGAATAGCAAGAACCTACAACCAAGAATAATCTATCCAGCAAAGCTAACATTCAGAAATTGAAGGGCAGATAAAGAGCTTGACAAATAAGAAAGAGCTAAAGGAGTTCATCAACTCCAAACCAGTATTTCATGAAATGCTGAAGGGTACTCTTTTAGAAGAGGAAGAAGAAAAAGGTAAAAGTCAAAAAATTATGAACAACAAATACATATCTATCAACAAGTGAATCTAAAAATTAAGTGAATTAAAAATTTGATCAACAGAATAAACTGGTGAATATGATAGAATCAGGAGCACAGAAAGGGAGTGGACTGATCATTCTCAGGGGGAAAGGGGTGAGGGGTGTACAGGGAGAGACTGGACAAAAATCATACACCTATGGA
>PVJN01008747.1:0-63732 GCA_004026805.1 Lasiurus borealis
GAGAGGAGAGGAGAGGAGAGGAGAGGAGAGGAGAGGAGAGGAGAGGAGAGGAGAAGAGAAGAGAAGAGAAGAGAAGAGAAGAGAAGAGAAGAGAAGAGAGGAAGAGAGGAGAGAACTGATTGGCTGTCTCTTGCACGCCTCCTACTAGGGATCGAGCCCACAGCCTGGGCATGAGCCCTGACTGGGAATCAAACTGGGACCTCCTGGTTCATAGGTCGACGCTCAACCATTGAGGCCTGCCAGCCAGGCTGCTTTCTATATTTAGTCAGAAATCAACTTCCCTATGTATTGAACTTTTTCACAGAATATCCTTTGAACCGCTTTGGCATAAGTATCCCCTAAGGCTCAAGGAATAAAGAATTAAGTATGATGATAATACTTGGAAGGCAATGTATTGGACTAATAGTAAAAATGGAACATAACGGACTACCATTTCAGGTAAAGTGAATGCCCATGAAGTTAACCCTTGTATACAAACTCTCCAAGAAGATAACCCATGTATGCACACACTCCCTGAAGGTAACTCATGTATGCACACACTCCATGAATGTAACCCATGTATGCAAACACACCATGAATGTAACCCATGTATGCACACAATCCATGAAGGTAACCCATGTATGCAAACACTCCATGAAGGTAACCCATGTATGCAAACACTCCATGAAGGTAACCCATGTATGCACACACTCCTTGAAGATAACCCATGTATGCACACACTCCATGAAGTTAACCCATGCATGCAAACACTCCATGAAGGTAACCCATGCATGCACACACTCCCTGAAGGTAACTCATGTATGAAAACTCTCCATGAAGGTAACTCATGTATGCACACACTCCATGAAGGTAACTCATGTATGCAAACACTCCCTGAAGGTAACTCCTATAAGCAAAAGTTCACTGTGTTGGTATCTTCATTTCTGCTCACCCTCCACTGTGTTTCAATCACCATTGCGGGTCTGTGCACCACTGGTCTAGTACGATCCCCAGGACTGCACTGACTCTAATACCTGAACCCTGAACGTCCCACTCCTGAGGGAAAACACACCACTTTAGTGTCATCTCACCTCTACTAGTCCCCTCCTTTGGAACTCTGTTCCTCTGATGCCTCTATTTTTTAATGGATCTCACAACATCGCTTTATCTCCCCTCCCCCTCCCTCCAATTACACCCCCTCTGCTTCCATGACCTGGAGTTTTCTACTAGGCTCAGGGTGCATGTCTATTCTCTTGGCTAAAACAAAACCCCTGCCTTCTCTTACTGTGCCTGCATCAGGCCACAATCTGGAGGTGTTGACTCTTTTCTCACCCTTAATAATTTCCCAAGAATCATCGTCCTCCCTTACTTCAAATAACTCCACAATATTTCACAGTCCTTCAGATAAACCCCAACTGTTCAGCTTCGCCTTACTCTGTTCTCTCACCTCTCTGGTCCTGCCACCCCCCCCCCATATGTGCGATTCTCCTGTGCGGTCTCCCTCATATTCCCACTCTGGCATATGCTGCTGCCACTGCTGCTGAGCCACTTCCTGCCCCCTCCCCCTTTTCCTCAGAAGCCATCAGCGCTAGAAGGCACTGTGGACTCTCCTGCCACCCCCAGACACCACACATGCCTGTTTCCATAGCACCCACTACCCGAGACCTCACCGCAGAGCAGTGCGCTCCTCTGATGAGTCCCACTGCTTTCTCTCCAGATTTCACAGTTTGGAGAGACGAGTCCACACACCGTCATCCCTGTCTCTACTGCTGAGTTCAGCGCCGAATATGAAACAGATGTCACAAATGTTCATCCTGGAGGACTGGCAGCAGACCGCACCAAAGCCAGGATACTAATCAAGACAAGTTTGGTAATTATTTATATATATAAAATTGATTTTTTTACAGAGAGGAAGGGAGAGGGATAGAAAACTAGAAACATCAATGAGAGAGAAACATCCATCAGCTGCCTCCTGCACACGCCCTACTGGGGATGTGCCCGCAACCAAGGTACATGCCCTTGACCGGAATAGAACCTGGGACCCCTCAGTCTGCAGGCTGATGCTCTATCCACTGAGCCAAACCAGTTTTGGCTTGGTAATTATTTTTGTTAGAGCCTCCCATATGCCTTGAGAACTCATTTTGCCTTAAAATATTAGTTTTAATACAATAACTAATGGATTCCAGGATAAGCTTTTTAAAAAAGGAGATGTCCTATTTGCAGAGAATAAACATGGTATTTGGTGATTTTGAATGATTTTTTTCTCATAGACTATAAAGTTGCTGTCACTTTAAAGACTGTGAGTGCATATGTCTTTGGGTTCCTTTACCTTCTCTTATTTTGCTTTCTAAGTTCCTATCTTGGCATCTTGAGTGAGTGAATATGGGTTCCCAGAATATCAATATGGAAGTAATTACTGTCCACAGTAAAAACATATTATTATAGAAGAAATATTGCTACAATAAAACATCCTGCAATGTCACTGAATTCTTAAACATGTATAACATACAAAGTCAATGTTCAATTAATGCGTTTGATTCCTTTGGGAAAATAGCATTATTATTATCATTTTGTCAGTTGGCGTTGAGAAGTGGAGATCTTGACATGCAGAAGTAGATTTATTTAATGTTTATACATTTTTAAATAATAGCTGTGGAATGTAAATAATTATATCCTTTAACCACTATTTTGATTAAGATTATAATTTAGTTCTCCTATTCCTCAGCTTTTGAAATTTTTCTACTTGACCACATAAGAAACGTTTACATTTTATTTTCACATCCTCTTTCAGAAAACCTTTTGAGGATGTTTTCCCATTTAGGAACACAGCAAAGTTATTATTCTAACATTGTTTTTAGGTTTTTTATTTTTATTCTAAGCTTACACTATAATACACCCATAAAGTAAACACATTTTAACACGTATTACTTTAAATTAGATTTCTCAGTATGAAATATGAGGATCTGCACATTTCATGTATGACCCCTCTCTAAACAGAATGACCACAGGTGCCTGTTATTGCAAACACGGAACTACCCCATGGCAGAGAGAAGCGCCATGCACCCACCTGGCCTTTCTCTCTCCTGTGGGCGCCATCTACCTTTCTCTGCATCTGCACTTATTATTGTACTAGTGGCCCCGTGCACGGATTCGTGCACAGTGAAAGGAAAATATTAGAAGAAATACTGTAATATTGCTATTTGCTCTTTCTCACTCAGCACCCTCTCCTCCCCACGACCGCCACCACCACTGCTGCCATCTGCTGGGCAATTGGCAGGGCGATCAGGCCCCCAGCTGGCACCTGCCTTGGCCTGGTGCCACCCACTCACCGGCTCCACCATCCCTCCGTGTCAGGAGGCCCACGGGGGCTGGCAGTGCCTCCACTGCTGCCCCCTGCCAGTGTCCTGTGGCCGATGCCCGTCATGTTCCGCGCTGCCCCCTGGTGGTCAGCGCATGTCATAGTGAGCATTCAAACTCCCGGTCTCCTGGACAATTTGCATATTAGGCTTTTATTGTACAGAATGATTACCTCAAGCAGACTAAGGATGAGCTTTCAACACTGTGCCCCCAGCAAATTAAATATATATTGGCCAGAGTCACTTGGTAGAAAACAACTCTCTGAAAGAAGAAGAAAAAGAGAGGGTTGCAATACTGGAAAGAAAGATTCAACGGAGATAAATAAAATTTGCTCATAAGTGACTTCATGGCCTAGGACCAAAAGTTGAGGCAATATTAACATGCTGAGAGAGGAAGGGAGGCAAGGAGAGTGAGCAAAGAGATACTGATTACACACACACACACACACATCACACACATCACACACACACACACACACACCCCACACACACACACACTTCACACACACACACACAAACATCTCTCTCTCTCTCTCTCTCTCTCTCTCTCTCTCTCTCACACAAACACACACACACACACACACACACACACACACACACACATATATATGTGTGTGTGTGTGTGTGTGTGTGTGTGTGTGAGAGAGAGAGAGAGAGAGAGAGAGCATTATTAAACTATTCTAGCCCTGGCAGGTTGCTCATTTGTTAGAGCATTGGCGCCAGAACTAAGGCTTGTGGGTTCGATTCCCTTTAATTCTTGGTCAAAGGCCTTGGTTATGGCCTGGCTCCCTGCCGCTGGTAGGGATAGGGCAGGAGGCAATGAGTAGATGTGTCTCTCTCTACCCCCTCCTCCTCCCTCCCTTTAATTAGCTTTAAAAATTGATGGAAACTATATCCTCCTTCAGTGAAGTTTTTTTTTTTTAAAAAAAAAGGGTATTCTAAATTCCTCATTGACAAATTTCCCTATATGGAGAAATATTATAAGAGAGCTTTATTTTTATTGACACCCAACTTGCTCAAAGCATCTATCCTTTAGTGCTAACCTAATTTATTTTCAGGATTAGGCTTAAGGTTAAAACACGATGTGTATAAAAGCTAAGTGAAAAAGACATAGTATGAGGGTGCCATCTATATAAAGTACTATATTTTTTTAATATCTACAGTGATTTTTTAAATGTCTTTGTAATATGTGCTTTATGGGGAGAAGAAACAGCCAATGCATTAGTAGATGTACTAGTCTTTGCCTGAAATATTGATGTTGCTTCAAAGTCGTTTTGTGACTAACAATTTATTGAATGAAAAAACCACGGTATATTTGAAGCATGATTAAACATCTCTCAACAAAGCACTTAGTTCACAGGAGTGAAAAGCGGTACCTCGCAGTACCTCCTACAACAGAAATGTCCTTAGGAGCTAGGATTGTGACAGCACAAAGACAGAAACACCTGGAGTCCTTTCACAAAGACCAAAAACAACAATAAAACCCAAAATAACACACCGTTTAAAGAATATCTAACCAGGGTATGGGTCGTGTCATTTGCAACCCTAGAAAGCATATCTAAGTAATCCATTTTTAATTAGAAGACAGTCTTAACACGTTATGCTAACAGATTCTAAGAAATGCTCATCACAGAGTGAGTCTGATCTCTAGGAATGAAAAATACTGGATGAAGAGCCCTTTTAGCGTTAACATTTCCATCCTCTGCTCTTGTGTAAATGGCAGCGTTATACAATGAAATGCGCACAATCATAGGATGCGCAAGCTAGCCAAGAGATTGACCTCTGGCTGGCAATGACATTCATGTTTTGCTATGGCCACCACTTAATGACATGACATTAAAGAGATGACATTAGTTCCATTTTCTGACAGCGAGACTGAAATATGGAAAATAAATAATTACACCATTGATATACCATTTCACTCAACAAACAGGCACTGAGTGCCTATGATTTTCCAAGCTCTGTTCTAAGAGCGTGGGGGTAACCATTAATAAAACAAACCCATCAATTGCCTGGCTCGTGTTTCTATAAAATACATGCTTATGATCATCAAGGATATTGACACAATACTAGGTCTAATGTCCACATTCCCCAAGTCTAATGCTTAGCGTGCAGATTCTCTTATGTCTTAGAAATAACCTATTTCAAAATGCACCAAGAAGAGCAATATTAACTAAATAATTATGTCTAGTGTATCTAACATACTTAAAAGGCACAGTTTATGGCTAATAAAGAACATTATAAACTGATGAATAAAAAGATAGATACAGAGGCAGTAAAGCATCAAACAGACTGTCAAAATACAGCGGGAAGGTTAGGAAGAGGTGGGAAGATAAGAGATCAACCAAAGGACTTGTGTGCATGCATATACGCATAACCAATGAATGAATGGACACAAGACAATGGGGGTTAGAACATACATGGGAGTGAGGGGTTAATGGGAAGATATGTACACATGTAATACATTAATAAAAATAATAAAAAATAAAAAATAAATTGGTAGCAACATAAAAAATAAAATAAAAACAAATTAAAAACATATTTTTAAAAAGCACAGGAGACATTTTATGTTTATTAATTACATTCAGGCTTAGCTCATTTAATACTTACATAGTGCATAGAGAGTCTGAATTTACAATGAATTATAATATACCAGATTTACTAAAGGAGTGAATTTTTTTTTCTTTCAGCAACATAAATCAATTCATATGTAACAGAGCAATAATTACTGTAAAATTCGCCTTAGCCTCATGGTAAGTCTCCTGAGGAATCCTGCCCTGCATTTATCCTGGGGCAGAGTCCGTTACCCATTCATTCAACAAACATTCCATGGGCATCTATTACTGCCAGGAGCTCTTCTCCAGGCTTCAGGCCTCTCAGCAAAGAACAGACCTGTGTGCCAGTGGAGTTACATCTGAGGAGAAGAGAGACACCTCAAGTGATGATTGCAGTGAGAAAGTAAGGCAGACAGCATGTGAGCAGGTGATGAACTCAGAGGAAAGCATTTAGAGCGAGATCAGGGAAATGGGTGTGCAGGAGAGGGACAGGTTCCACTATTTTATTCCTTCTTTATTGATCAAGATGTTATATCTATATTCTTATTCCCCCAATGCCCCTCCCTCACTCATGCACTCACCCCCCCTGGTGTCTGTGTCCATTGTTAGGCTTACATGCATGCAGACAAGGCCTATGGATGATCTCTCCCCCTCACCCCCACCCTCCCCTACCTTCCCTCTGAGGTTTGAGCATCTGATAATTGCTTCTTTGTATTAAAAAGCTGTGGTGCTGCTGAAACCGGTTTGGCTCAGTGGATAGAGCATTGGCCTGAGAACTGAAAGGTCCCCAGTTCGATTCCTCTCAAGGGCATTTCATAAACTCTTTATCTTTTGGTTCATAAATCTCTCCTTAGTTGTGTCTTTCCAAATGCTTACTATGTATTGAGTTTTAATTACAAAAAAAAATTGTTTTAATCTTTGAAATGGTGATTTCTCCTCAAACTCTTTAGATCTTAATAGTAGGGTCTCACTCCTTGCTTATTGCTGTTCTATCTTTTATTTTTATTTTATTTATTTATTTTTTATATATTTTTACGTAGAGGAAGGGGGAGAGAGAGTTAGAAACACCAATGAGAGAAACATCGATCAGCTGCCTCCTGCACAGATGTGCCCCCAACCAAAGTACGTGCCCTTGCCCGGAATTGAACCCAGGACCCCTCAGTCCAAAGGCCGATGCTCTATCCACCAAGCCAAACCGGTTTTGGCAATCTTTTATTTAAAAAAAAAGCAGTCTCAATTTCACATTTTTATGATAATCATAATGCTGTCACTTATTATTTCTGTGTATTCTGAACTGCAGATGCTTCTCTTGCCCTTAATAGTTTTTGTAAGCTCATATGTTTTTCCGAATTTAAACTGGGAGACCTCTGAGGACTTCAAATCTGAAAGCTGCCCCAAAGGGGGAATGGTGTTGCCTCCCCCGGGACCAGGGTATTGAATTCACCAGAGACATTTCCGTCTCCTTCTAGAACCCTGTCCAATGAAAATTGCATGTTTCATTCCAAGACCAAGTTCAGTCCAAAGGCTTTTTTGTCTTCCCTGGCCTGGAGAAGAGGGATCCCTTTGCAGCTCTCTCGCCACAGCCTCCTCCTGCACTTTGGCTTCCTGTCATTATTACTATTGATTTCAATGTATATTTTGATCTCTGCCTGTTCCTTTATTTTCCAGCGAGTCCAGTACTGCATTAGAAAGCGTTATGATAGCAACTTATTCAAAAGTATTTGAATGTGAGCAGGCATCTGTTTCTGATGATCTAGACTATTTTATTGTCAGATTTTTTAATATATATTTTATTGATTCTGTACAGAGAGGAAGGGAGAGGGATAGAGAGCTAGAAACATCGATGAGAGAGAAACATCGATCAGCCCCCTCCTGCACACCCCCTACTGGGGATGTGCCCGCAACCAAGGTACATGCCCTTGACTGGAATCGAACCTGGGACCTTTCAGTCCACAGACCGACACTCTGTCCACTGAGCCAAACCGGTTTCGGCTGTCAGACTTTTTTAAAAAAACTCATCACATAATCAATATATAACTTCATGTAGATCTTAAATATACGATTATTTAAAAGCACTGACTTTGAACAATGATAACCTCCCGATCCAGCATGTCCCCATCAAGTGAATTTAACACTAAAAAGGCCATGGCATTCACCCAAGTAACAATTATTTCTTTCTGTGCACTTTTTTACATTTCTCCCAGAAACACATATTGAAATTTTGGAGAAAAGTTTATAAAAGATCCTGTATGGTTGAAGGTTGCCATCACTATATTTGATGTTATAGGAGTAACAGCATTCTCAATTGTTGGCTAACACAATTAGTCTGATATTTGAAGTACCTGAAAGCTAATAATATTATTAGATTATTTTCTAATTCTCTAAGCTAATAAGCGTTGTAATGTCAAGTCAAATATCCCAACATGATTTTTTTAAAGAGCCTGCTACTATTAATTTTATGAAAACATAGTCAAAGCCAGGTCTAGAAACTGATAGAACCAGGAAATAACCACATAATTTTATAATTTGGGGTCTGAGTGGGTAAATAAATTTCATTATTTCTATACCAGAATTTATATATATATATATATATATATATATATATATATATATATATATATAATCTTCTTAATACATATATTAGGATATATATTATAGATTATGTATATATTATATAATAGAGATAAGTATAAATGTGTATATGTGTATAAATATTTTATAAAGTTACATGTGAAATGCATTAAATGTACATTTATCATTAAATTGCCGGTTAGAGAGTATTTTCCTAAACAGTTATCAAATAAATTACTGAACGAAAACATGGATTAATATTCCAAAGTCAAAAGTACAGGTACTGGACCTGGTTTCTACTGAGGAGTGCGTATTGCTAGAATGAATAACATTTATATTTCCAGATGAGAGATTAATGATCAATGCCATCAGATGTAAGAATGATTCACAACTCTGCCAGCTGAAATACATGCACATTTAAGGAATTTATGAATTCCTCCATTCCGTTTGCTTTCAGAAAGCAGCTTTTAGCATTACACACCTGAGCTAGCCCTTGGCATTTGCATGTTATGTTTTTTTTTAATATATTTTATTGATTTTTTACAGAGAGGAAGGGAGAGGGATAGAAAGTTAGAAACATAATGAGAGAGATACATCGATCAGCCACCTCCTGCATACCCCCCACTGGGGATGTGCCTGCAACCAATGTGCATGCCCTTGTCCAGAATCGAACCCGGGACCCCTAAGTCCACAGGCCGACACTCTATCCACTGAGCCACACCGGTTTCGGCTGCATGTTATTCTTTCCAAGAGCTAACCTTCCTGGACTTCCATCTGCAGGTATGAGACACTTCCAGCCCCAGGACAAATGTAACTCTTAGGCAGGAGGAAGGTGAGCAGATCACGCTGGAATAACTAACTAAAGGCTGCTGTTCGCTTTAATTTGATTTACCTGCATATCTCTGCTTATTACTGAGACAGCTCCACCAGCATCCCGTTTTGACATCAGAACCTTCTCCTGAGAGCTAGGCATGGTGCCTAGAGCTGTGCATGGCTCTTGATAAAACCCTCTTCCGGGTACTGGAATGCTGTTGCTACACTCAGGCGACCCCACCTATGGACGCAAGCCCCGTCTTCTCCATAATTTGCCCTTTTTCTTATAATTCTATGGAACTGGGTGCCAGAATCCTCTGAGATACCATTCTGACTTAGTTTCTTCCTAACTGCAATGACTCCTGTTCAAATCAATTGCCCCAAGAACTTGATACAGAGATACCAGAGTTGGGGGTACAGGTATGCATTACTCTGGCTTAGACATTTTGTTTTAAAGTGAGACTGAGGAGAAAGAGAGAAAAACAAAATCAAACAAAAATTCCAGAGGATTCGAGAGGAAGCAAGAAACACTATCAAAAAGGGGGAGGGGCAAATATGGTAGCTCTGGGTCCAGGAGGAAACTGAAACTAGGCAAAGAAATGAACAAAAGACAAACACTGAATCTTGGGGGTCATCTTGAAGGTCACATGACTAAAAGCCCCAGCTGACTGGTCAGGAGGTGAGGACCAGCAGTGGGAATGAGGACAGGAAGAGGTGTCAGCGGGTGGCATGTGGATCTCATCACAGTGTGAGACCCGTATGGAGGAGTGTAAGCAGAACCCTCAAATAGTCTCTTGTGAAATGGAGGCGCATCTGGGCTTCTATCACAGCGAGGAAATCAATGCTGGATTAGAAATACAACACTTTCCCTGACCGGTTTGGCTCAGTGGATAGAGTGTTGGCCTGCAGGTTCAAGGGTCCCAGGTTCAATTCCGGCCAAGGGCATTTACCTTAGTTGTGGGCACATCCCCAGTGGAGGAGGCAGCTGACCGATGTTTCTAGCTCTCTATCCCTCTCCCTTTCTCTCTGTAAAAAAATCAATAAAATATACTTTTTTTAAAAAAGAAATACAACACTCATTTATAACCTTGCCTTTTTCTTTAAGAACTTTAACTGCTGAATTTTACCACAGGAAAAAAAAAAGAGAGAGAGAGAAGGAAGGAGGAGAGAGAGAGAGAGAGAGAGAGAGAGAGAGAGAGAGAGAGAGAGAGAGAGAGGAGAGACACTGATTTGTTGTTCCACTTACTCATGCATTCATTGGCATTCATTGGCATTCATTCTTGTATGTGCCCTGACTGGGGATAGAACCCCCAACCTTGGCATATGAGGACAATGTTATAAGCAAATGAGCTAGCTAGCCAGGGCCTCCCTTCACCATTTTTTAACAAATTCAAATAGTAAAAAACTCAAAACAAACAAATAAAGAAACAAAATTATATATATACATAATCTTTAAACTCATCTGTCCCTTCAAATTCTATACTGTATATATTTACCCTTTTTATCAAACACTTTTTTGTATCTTCTGGTGGATCAGAAAACCGTGCAGCGGATTTGAATACCTTAGTATATTTAATGGTACCATATGCTCAGTCACATGAATCACTTTCTTGCATAATGAAAATCTGGGTAATTATAGTATCCTATTATATGGCAGATCTGTCAAATAGTCTTTATGTAATGGTAACATCTCACTCATGCCAAGAATTGTTGCCGAATAATTCCAGATAATTTCTTAAAGGTCAAATGGGCTGAGAGACAATTATTTGCTCTTAAGAGAAAGGCCAATAGGGTGTTTGAATGTATCAGAAAGATCTTAGAGAGACAAATTCTTTTTTTTTAATCCTTACCCAATCACATATCTCCATTGATTTTGATTTGAGAGAGGCAGGAAGAGTGGGCAGGGGAGAGAGGGAGAGGGAGAGGGAGAGGGAGAGGGAGAGAGAGAGAGAGAGAGAGAGAGAGAGAGAGAGAGAGAGAAAGAGAGAGAGAAAGGGAGAAACATCAATGATGAGAGAGAATAATTGATCGGCTGCTTCCTGCACACCTCACACTGGTATCAATCCAGCAACCCAGGTGTGTGCCCTGACTGGGAACTGAACCCTGACCTTCAGGTTCATAGGTTGACACTGAACCATGGAGCCACACTGGCTGGCAAACAACACATTTTTTGTTTGTTTGTCTCTCTAAGTAACTGTAATTCTTGTGCTAGTTTTGGGCGCACAGAACATGCTCATTTGGGACTGGATTTCTAGACTTTCTAGAAGTGATCCTCTAGAGTAGCGGTTCTCAACCTGTGGGTCGCGACCCCTTTGGGAGGCAAACAACCCTTTCACAGGGGTCGCCTAAGACCATCAGAATATGCAGATATTTACATCACGATGTATAACTGTAGCAAAATTTCATGGTTGGGGGTCACCACCACATGAGGAACCGTATGCAAGGGCAAGGCCTGAGGAAGGTTGAGAACCGCTGCTCCAGAAGAAAGCTCTGATCATGGCTTCCAGAGGTCAGTCCTATGGAAGCTGAAGTGACCACACCCAGCGCAGAGCAGCACTGGACCCTTCCTCCTCCTGGTACCATAGACGCATGAGGTCAGAAGCACTTATGACAGCTCTAGAGTCTGTTTTGACCATCATTTGTTCTACACAAAAGCTGCCTGTTCTCTGAAAATGTGCACACCTCCCTTGCATGGTTTTATTGCATTTCACCTCATTCCAGACAATGCCAATATGTTTATCTTTTTGGCGAAGAATAAAAAGTCTCCTTGGATTCCTTGCTAAAAAAAAGAAAGTTGCCAGAATATGTTAGAAAAAAATAAAATAACGAAAAAAGAGTGCATTATCATTCTCATGATGTAGCTTTAAGAGCACCAGTTTCATACATTAAACAGATTTGACATCTAAGTTTTGAAATGTAAAGTATATATTTTTGGCTTCCATTTTCAGGGTTATTAACTTCATATTTATTCTGTCAATAATGGTATTTAGTTCTAAATATATTTTAATTGATTTCAGAGAGGAAGGGACAGGGAGAGAGAGAGAAACATCGATGATGAGAGAGAATCATTGATCAGCTGCTTCCTGCACTCCCCCAGTAGGGATCGAGTTCACAACGCGGGCATGTGCCTTTGACTGGAATCAATCTGGACCCTTCAGTCCACAGGTCGATGCTCTATCCATTGAGCCAAACCTGCTAAGACTCAATAATGCTATTTACATTTTATTTTATATGATCTTAAAATGCTTATGTTATAAATTCCATGACTATATAGCTTTTGTGTGTAGGCACCTTACCAGGTGAATAAATAAGCATAGATCGAATTAGTAACACCACACTTGAACTAGTAATACTAAATCAGTTCATGAAATTAGGATAAATGAAGTTATACTGCTTTAGGTATATTTAACTTAGAAATTTGAAGCAAAAATATTTAAGTTTCAAATTTCCTCATGTCAATTTTCCATTCACTATTTGACCCCATATCATGGTTCCTATTAATAGGATTATATATTCCTATATATTTGAATTATATTATTTTATTTCATCTGAAAGCAATTAAAATGGTTTGAGTTAAAAATTAAATATTTAACCATTTCCAAAATGACCAGAAATAACGTAGGCATATGCTCTACCACTGATAAAATTATGGGTAAATGACTAAGAAGGCAAATAGAACCATGCATATATATGAAAATTATAAAAGTATTTATTGGGAAGTTTAATGATTGGTGTAATTTCTTATTAATTATGTTGGAAACCTGTTATGAATTCTTTGTGGTAATGGTATCCCTGAACTAAATAGAATAGCTTATGAGATTTTGACATATTTTTCTGCATTTTTTTTATCCTTTATTTTTCAAGGGATAGCTTTGAAATGCTCCAGAGAAATAGGTTTAACAAAAGCATAATGTTTATTCATTATCAAGGGTATGGAAACTGTAACATTTATTACAGGACAGATTCTAATTGACTTGAGGTGGGATTCTTACAAAAATAGACACTTTAGATTGTCTATTCAATTGTGTTCCAAGTTGATATAAGCAATGTTTATCTTTTTATTCCAATGACCAAAAGCTTAGAACATGCTCATTTGTTGAAATTTGAAATTTTTTGAAAAATATAAAAATTATTTCACACCAACTAATAGCCTGAAATGGCGTATTATTAACAAATCCATTTAATTTCTTCATTTGATTTGATAATTTTTTGTAAAAATTATTCTTATTTTTAAAGACTCACTTCAGTTAACTGATCCTCTCTATTGCTTCTTTGTTCTACAGGTATAAATACTGGCTTTGTAATTCTAACTTCCATAGTTTTAATTCACTTAGGTATATTTTGATTCTGGTTTCTTGAATATTATGATTCTTATCAATTTTTTGCTTTTAATTAATGCATTTATTAATCTAACTTTTTACTTTTTTATATTTTTATTGATTTCTTACAGAGAGGAAAAGAAAGGGATAGAGAGTCAGAAACATTGATGAGAGAGAGACATTGATCAGCTGCCTCCTGCACGCCCTCCACTGGGGAAGCGCCCACAAACAAGATACAGGCCTTTGACCAGAATTGAACGTGGGACCCTTCAATCCGCAGGCCAACGCTCTATCCACTGAGCCACACCGGTTCCAGCTACGTTTTACTTTAACAAGGTTCAAACCCTACAAGGTTTGATATTTCACAGTTTTTTGTTTGGGACTTCCCTTTCAATACCTGTTGAAGCATCCCTGTTGGTTGGGGCCACAGATGTGAAAACAGATATCTGGATCCCAGGTGCGGCGGCAGAGGAAAACCACAGGGCAGTGCACCAGGGCATGGCTGACCACAGGAGTGCGGGGGGGCTCGGAGGTAGGGCTGTTTCATGAGGTGTGAGTCCCAAGAGATGAAAGGGCTGCAGCTCAGAGCGGGTAGAAAGGGACAGAAAGGTGGGTGCTCCCTGTGGAGGGGTAACAGGAAGCTAAGTGGCACAGTGACTCATGGAGCCACTCTTAGCAATGTGGTCTTTAACTTGGCATTTAAGGGCATAAAGACGAGGGTACAGGATTTGGTTGAGCTATATAGAGTTTGCTTTAACCATCAGTTTGTTTTTACCATCAGTTTGTTTAGATCTCTACCGGTGGTTAGAGATCAGTTTGGTATCAGATGGTACCGGTTGTTTGAAATTTGGTGAAACTGCCTGTGTGGCCTAGTTTTGTGCTTAATGTTTTTTGAAATCCCCGCTACGTACTTGAAATTGAAGTATGATGCAGTCACCGGAAAAAGAAATTCCTATCCATATCTCTTAGATCATGCTTGTGGAATTTAATTTTCAAAAACATCAAGAATATTTTTTCTGTTTAATGATCTCTAGCAAAGTGTCAATTTCTCCAACTATAAATTTCATTTGTATCATTTTTTTGGTTAAACTCTTGAATGTTATTTTAGTAGAAAAAGCTAGGTTATGTGGGTAGTTATTTCCTAAAGCCTTTTTAATTTATTATGTACTATATTCTGTCAACTAGCTTATTACTGAGAAATCTGATTCAATGTCATTTTCATTTGATTATATGTGATTTGTCTTTTTTCATCAACTACCTTGAAAACATCCTAATGTTTGTAAAATCTGCATTTCACAACAGTGTGCCTAAGAGAATACTGAATTTTATTTACCTGGTTTATCACTTCCAATGTGAGGATTTATAGTATATGTTCAAATCTAAATTTAAAAAACAAAACAAAAAGCAACACAATGCTACATTTATATTCCTTTAAATACCATTCCTCCTGTATTTGTTTTATTTCTGTATTCAAAAGATTCTATTATTTAACTTAAGATTGAATATCACAATGTATGCTTTTGGTTATAATTGGTTATTTTCTTCTATCAACCTATTCCTATTTTATATCATTTGCTTATGTTCCACAAATGTCTTTCATTAGAGATGTTCATCCATTTATCACACTGGAACCATAAATATGTTAAAATGTTTTTTTTTCAGCCTGTCAAATTATTTTGATTTAATGTTCTGATTATTAATGTGTTTGGTCTGCAGAGTAGGAACTGCCTTCGTGTTTTGACATCGTAATTTACAGGCAAATTTTAAGTAATTTTTCCCCCTCACTCACGTTTTTCTTTTTGTATTACTGCCCCGGACCCTAGAAAGGTGGCTATAAAATGAACTCTGCTGGCCACTCAAGTTTCACAATGCAAACCCAGGTCCCCTATTAGCAGTTTGGCATCCCTTAGACTATGGCAATAGTGGAAAATTGATGATCCAAACATTCACCAAATGATTTGGCTCAGCATTTAATTGTAAGCTTGGACCTGTATCTCCCCACATCTAACGAACAGCAGCTTCAGTTAACAGCTTTGTCATGATTCTGTCACAAGTGGGAAACCATTGCAGCAAACACTGGCTTGGAACCTCACTTCACTCCTCCACCTCAGAAAGAGCAATTTTGAATACTGTATTGCCGGGAACCAACTCCAGCATGTAATAATTACAAGACTTTCACCAAAAGGATGATGAAGTTTGGGCAGCTCATATGTGAGCCACATATGTAGTTTACCTGTAGGAAAAGGCTAAACGGCACTTCCCCCCAACCTGAATAGGATCATCTGCTGCCAGAAAGCTCAGGGCATTTTACTGCCTCCTGTTGGCCAAATACCTGACTTGCTGTAGACTCTTCCCCAAAATGACCATGATTCTGTGATCTACCCTTTGAAAAGCTTACCCTTTGAAGTATATTAGCTCCACCTTGCCTTAAGACAAATTGTGTTAATAAAAGCAGGGTCCCTAAGACAAGGAAGTAGTCTTCAGTTCCTTTAACTAAAGATCCTCTGACCCCTAATGCCTTTCAAAATTATCTTTCATCTTTGGACTCCTTCTTGAATCTATATATCAGCCCCTTTTCTCCATAATGCTGAACCCAGGCACTGTATGAGCTAAACTCCCAGTCGTGTCATGTTGAGTGCTTCAGGACCTAGACATAGTAGGCTGAGGACTTCAGCCAGGCTCAGCTCATCCTTTCTGATTGGCTCAGTTTGCGTACATACTTTGCCCGTTATGTTTAATTATTTATCCATCTTTGCCATGGGTTTGAAATTTGGGCACAGGAACTGCTCAAAGTTTTACCAAAGGAGCACACTCTTTAAGTACAGACCTAAAATGGCTCCTTTCATATTTAGGAAAGATTAGTTTATACTATATATATATATATATGACCCTTTCCATTGGATATTATACAGCGCCAGCCCTCACCACTTAGTGGTACACTGTGTGAATTTTACGCTTCATTATGCGGCAGAGAGTGTTTCTTCTCATTACACTTTTATGCATATTTTCCTTAGGAGACACGCATGTTTATCTTTGTAATTATTTGGGGCAAGATTACTTCCTGCAGTTCAACAAATAATTATTTTTTAATTATTATTTATTTACCCCCCCCCCTTTCCTCCCTCCCTTTTTAGAATAGACGTTTAAAAATATCTGATTTTCTTACCCAAAAGTTTGACACCTTTTCAATCGGTTCGTTATCACCATTTTTTTTTTTTTACATACAGAACCTTATACGCATTCAGAAGTGATAGATATGTGTATAAATATAGATATAAAACTGTACATAAAGTCTATTTTCAAGTATTTTACCTGTTTGATTTGTATTGCTAAAATCTTATATTTATGTTTTCTAAATATTTTTGTCATTTAAGAAAAGTATAAATGGTTTGTCTACTTGGTATTAGAAATAATAATATCTGCTGTTTATTGGCTAGGAAAGCAGGTACCTTTCCTCTTTGCCTTGCTTTAAGAGGATTATTTTATTCTCCATTTACTGGGAAATATGGAAGCGGGTATTTCTGATTGAGTCAGTAGCCACCCCCTTCCCCAGTTAGTTTTATTCCTTTTCAATATTTATTTTATGTGAAAGAAATGGATGACCAAAGTGGCAAAAGGATAAGTATCTAGGGTCATAATTATGAATTATCAAATTCACCTATTGATAACAATCACGATGTGTAATACAGTGACTGAAAACTTTTAACCTTATCCCCAGCCAAGTAGTTTCCCAAATGACTGAATTGTATTAACTCATTAAATCCTCATAAAATTTCCATGAAGTGGGTGCGAAGATCATCTGTGTGTGAGACAAGACTTTCCCATGGCGACAGGGCTGCTGAGTATTGTCCTGGAAGATGCCTGACTCCCTGCCTTTCACACACTGACACAGGCACCTGACATCTTGTGACTAACAAGGTGAGTTGAGTATAAATAGCACACATTCCAATGTTTACTGATTGTAATTACTTTAGTGGTTCATAAAGTGATGATTTGGGAAAATTAGGCTCTCTGTTTTTGATTAGAGAAGCACTACATCTAAGTTCCAATACTGAACATGTTACATATCATCAAGTCATGTTCTCTGAAGAAGCAAACCAATGAAGAGATGCTGATTTCATCTCTCTTTCAAGTAAAATCTGTTTCAATCGCTAAGGGGCTCTTCCGGCAGATCTGCCCTTGGATTTGCAGTTGTCTCATTCCCGGACCATTTCACCACCGTTGTAGCAGCAGAGTCATAATAAGTGCTTTTGGGCCTGGGACAAGTACACCCCTTCAGGGAAATAAGGATGTTAGAAATTCAGTAAACAGCCTGATTGTTCTCAAAAACACGCCAAGTGATTCATGCCCGAACTGCCTTACCAGCACACTTGTCGCTCACACCCCACGCAGCCACCCCCTTCCGCTTGCTGACACTTCCAATCCTTTAATTGGGACACCGAGCCCTTATTATATTTTGCCTCGGGGGTCCAGTAGCACCTCTGGAACGTTTTAAATTGAATAGCCCGCAGGCCAGTGTCTCCAATTCGCCCGGCTGCTAATTGGTGAATACGCTCGTCTTAATTCTTTGCTTTAAATTGGTCCTTTTCTCCTGGCTTCTCCTTTTAAATTTTCAATTACTCCCTGCAACATTCCCTTCGTCACGATCCCATTATTAGACTTTAGGTATTATGATATTTAACTTTAGTTACGTGCTATGTTGTATTGTAAAAAAAAAAAAAATCCTGCTTATTTCAAGGAAGATTTCAAGAGGAATTTCTTTGAGATGTCAATGTCTTATACCTCAGAAATGAATTTTGTTCACTTAAATTAGATGATATCATCTGATCGTTGGATGACTCGTGAACGAACAATGACAACCGGGTAAATATTGTAGAAATGTCTCAAAGTGATTGTAATACGAGGAACATTCTAGAGTTTCCTAATGCAAAGATCTTGTGTATTCATGAATTAAGCAAGAGGAAACAGAAGCTAAGTGACAGAAACTCAATGGAGACATCTTCATAACGCTAAAGAAATGTAAAGTAACCAACAGGTAAAACTAATTTAGAAAAAATTATATTTCTAGCTATTTTCCTTCAGCTGTAACTATTTCTTTTTCTAAGAAATTTGTTGCTCTAAGCAAAGCCAAAATAAAGTTTATGTAGGGGAAAATGGGAAAATTAAGAAAAAAGTATAATATTTTCAAAGATAAAGATACAAAAATTTTCATATTAGTATTGTTCACAACATCAAAAACAAACCCTATGCCACCAATCAGAGAATGAATAGACTATTCTATAAATGGCCACAGTGACGTATTAAACAATAATAAAAGTGGATTATAGCTATAAATAAAATGCCAATAGCCCAGCCAGGATGGCATAGCAGTTGAGTGTCAACCCATGCACATTCCCAGTGGCCGGCTCAATCCTGTAGAGGCTTGCAGGAGGCAGCTCATTAATGAAATGATGTTTCTCTCACCAATGTGCCTATCTCTCTACTCCACTTCCTTCTTGTCTATTTATAATCAATCAAAATAGGTTTTAAAAATAATATAGCATGAATACATCGGAATAACATAATAGTGAGTGAAAAAAATAAATCCCTGGAGATCATGTGCAGATTAATATTTTTAATAAATTTTGAAAACAAGCAAATTTAAACAATATATTTTAGAGGTGAACTTACGTTATACACACACACACATACACACACACACATATAGAGAGAGACACACACACACACACACACACACACACACACACACACACATATACAAGAAAATTATTTGAAAAGTAACACATTTGTAAGCAAAAACTATTTAGGATGGTGTCTGCAGGGGTGTGTCCCACAGGAGGATAGACTGGAGAAGAGCATAGAAAGTGGTAGATGTAAGTTATCAGCCGGGGTCTAATTAAATTAAATGACCAGATGCCAGGTATTGTCCAATGACAGTAACATAAAAAGAACCATGAATTGGAATGAAATAAATGGTATTTACTTAAAATTGAAAATGGAAAAATGTTATTGAGAAATCTGCAGAGAAAAATTGCAAGCCAAAGTCTTCAAAATAGAGGTCAAAGGCAAATAAAAAGGAAAATATTGAGTCTCTGCAGATGAGGACCTGTGCGTGCACCTGAAATGAACTTGGTGAAAAACAAAATAAAAATATTGGGATTTCAGAGAGACCAGATGCCTAAGAAATCATCCACCCCAATGTCTTTGTTTTCAATATAGGGAAATAAAGTGGGAGGCTTGAAGGTTTTGAAAATATGTTATGTTTCTCAAGTTCACGAAATATAGTATTTGATGGCACAAGGGTTATGTGAGAGTTGTGTTGATATATTGTGACTTCCATACATCATCAGTTGAAAACTGTCTAAGAATGCTCTCTCATAATGCTTGTCCTGCTATGAACCTGAGTTCATGAAGAAGGGTCTTCTTACATTTTTTAAAAAAAATAGGGCCAAGACCAGTTTGGCTCAGTGGATAGAGCGTGGGCTTGTGAACTGGGGGATCCCAGGTTCGATTCCAGTCGGGGGCCATGTACCTTGGTTGCGGGCACGTCTCCACTGTGGGGCGTGCAGGAGGCGGCTGATCCATGTCTCTCTCCCATTGATGTTTCTGACTTTCTATCTCTCTCCCTTCCTCTCTGTGGAACATCAATAAAATATATTTAAAAAATAGGATAAAAGAAGAAAAAATTAAAAATTTAACTAAGGAAGTGTGGGTAATATGTAATTGATGACAACATTTCACTGAAGATTATTAGCCATAAAAGATTATAAGTCATCTTTATGCCTAAAGATGCCCGAGGGTAGACTAGTAACAGGACATCCATGCACTCTTTGCGCTCGGTTTGAATTGCAGATGGGGAAGGCTAACTAACATGCTTGAGACCCTGCTCCTTGTTCCGAGCTTTCCCGGCAAAGAAAAATCAAAACACGGTGTGAAAACTCCTGAACCGAGAGAGAGACTTGCAAGGCGTTTTTGATAGATGTACACTAAGGTACAAGGGTGCCTGCAAGTCCCTCACGTAGACGATGTTGTCAAACAGAATAATGACTGAGACACAGATTATACATCAGCTAGTAGATATCAACTCCCTCCGTTACCATAACGAAAATAAACGCTCGTGTGTGTGTGTGTCTGTGTGTGTGTGTGTGTGTGAAGTTACATGTAGAGAAAAGGTCTAAAAGGGAAGAAGAGATAAAGATAAAGACCATTTGTGTTAAGAACAGGGAAAGGTCTGGATGAGTTTTGAGAGGCAACATGTAGACAGTATGAATGCTCAGTCTTGGAAGAGAGACAGAGGTGCCTATCTGTCATGACCCAGTGACAGCGTGCATGACCCAGGGGCAGCATGCTTGAGCCAGGGACAGCGTGCATGAGCCAGGGACAGCGTGCATGAGCCAGGGACAGCGTGCATGACCCAGGGACAGCGTGCATGACGCAGGGACAGCGTGCATGACGCAGGGACAGTGTGCTGGGGGAAGAGGCAGCTGGACAGAGAACAGGTTCGTGGACGTCACCAAGAAAGAGAGCTTCTTGGAGACCAAGCAGGAAACTTGTTCTCCGAAAGCTCTTTTAACTTGAACTTCTGGGCTGTAGATCATAGTGAGGTTTCAGAGGAAGCAAGTGACATCAGCAGGATGTGAATATTAAGAATTAGTCTCTGTGAATTGGAGAAGATAGACATCCCCTAGTAAAACTAGAACCAAACTAAAAAAAGCTTAAACTACTCATAAATTTCTAACAAAAATCTCAAATTAGAATACATTCTCATATATCCGCGATGAAGAAAAATCTGACCTAATGGCTCATTTCCAGCTCTGTGATTCTATTTGAGACTATCCTACAAGAAGGCCGGCAGAAGCTCTATTGATTCAATATCAGTAACAGCTAACTAGGCAGAAAACATAAGGAAATAAGTATCCAATGGCGAACATTAAAATGTGCTGAATTTTTGTGTATAAAATAAATATCAACTTTTCAAAAACGGTGATTTCAATTTTAACTCAAATTCAGGTTACTACCAAGGATTCTTGAGAAATTATTCTTCTTTCCTTCCTTTCTTCCTTCCTTCCTTCCTTCCTTCCTTTCTTCCTTCCTTCCTTCCTTCCTTCTTTTCTGTATTTATGTATGTATTTATTTATCCATTGTTTAAAATATTACATGTATTAGTACATATATCTCCTTTTTTCCCCATTGACCTTCCCCCAGCCTCCCCTACCCCTGTCGCATGCCCTCATCCCAACCCCCAGTGTCTTGTGTCCATTGGTGTGCTTATTGTCCTTCCAATATCATAATTTTGAACACACTATCCTAAATAAATGGAGATTATTTTAAGAATATAATGTCGATTTTTAAAATATGTACCAAAGTATTTAACAACATTTCAAGGTCCATTTGTTCTTGGTGTTCTTTCTTGTGTTTTTTGTTTGTGTGTTTTAATACATTTATAATAAAGACAAAAGCATATTCATACATGTCATTTGTTGAGGGGATCAAATAATAATTCAGTGAATAAGTTTATTAGTAGATAAATTTTTATTTCCATATTTGACCCTAATTTCACATATCTCTGGACAAAGTACTAATATTTCACTTCTGTTCTCTCAATTTTAATTGTCTCCTCTATCTTATCTCTTCCAGGTTAAAATGCCTTCCTCCTTTAAAGACCAGATCAAAGAAATGTAAAATGCTCTATTTTGTTTAGAAATTAATAATTTTTGCATCAAATGAGAACTCTATTCATACTATTGCCTTGAACTTTGGTTAGCCATGCATATGTTCGTTTATTCATTAAACTAAGCACAATAAAATATCATACTCACATTTGTTTTCTATCAGCTACCATAGTAAAATTTTTCAGTGAATGAATATGTTTATATGTATGTCTTTACATATATATGAATATATATGTGACTATACACATAGATGCAAATATATACAAGGTGCACTCAGGTTCACATAGATCTATATTTTTGAGTTAGGTATTATGTGAAGATTGGAGTGAATGAATCTTTGGTCTTTTTCAGCTATAATATTTTATCATTATGAAGCTAACTACATATATTATAGAATATTTAATATTCTATAGTTCTTGTACCTTCTAAAGATAAATACTGTGATTTCCGCTTAATTTTTTATTTATGAGATGCTTACAGCTGGGTACCTTAAATGGAATATTTTTTTTATTATATTTTATTGATTTTTCACAGAGAGGAAGGGAGAGGGATAGAAAGTTAGAAACATCGATGAGAGAGACATCGATCAGCCGCCTCCTGCACGTCCCCTACTGGGGATGTGCCCACAACCAATGTACATGCCCTTGACCGGAATCGAACCTGGGACCCTTCAGTCTGCATCCCGATGCTCTATCCACTGAGCGAAACCGGTTTCGGTCATCAATAATTTTCAATATGAACTGATCATTACAATCACTGATCAAATACTTTCAAAGTAAAAATGTTTAGATCCCTCTTATGAAAATGATGAGGTAGGAAGTCTAGAGTAGATCTCTGGTTTCCATTTGGGGAAACTTCCAGTCTATTTCAAGCAGAACCAGGATCCATAGCCACTGCCACATGTGCGCCACAGCCACAGCTCTGTCTGGAACACGTTGTCAGCTTCTCATCATTCTATATTTAATATCCTATAGTTCTCGTACCTTCTAAAGATAAATGCTGTGATTTCCGCTTAATTTTTTATTTATGAGATGCTTACAGCTGGGTACCTTAAATGGAATAAAATGCTTTCAGGTGAAAGAAAAAGGAAATGCACTCAATTATGGTTTATACTTCTTCAGCGGCTCCATCTAAATGACAGAGATTAAGTGCCTTGGTCTGATCAGAGTCTGGTTAGGAGAAATTCTGCGCATGATTTCCCCAAAAAACATTATATTTTTAGCTGGACATCTCTTCAGAACAGGATGCGAATAACAGGAGTATAAATACATACACAATGATTATAAATCCATGAATCCATGGTGACTTATACTGTTTTGAGGAGTACTTGGTTTTTATTACAAATACATACTATTAGTTGTATCATGGCATTACAATCTTTAGGAGTGCACCTTCAAATTATTAGCGTGGTTTATCTTCAATACTATTGCGGATTTTCTCAAAAGATGACATGTTTGAAATATCTGCTGTGTCCTCTTAAATCAGTGGTTCTCAACCTTCCTAAGGCCGCGACCCTTTAAGACAGCTCCTCTTGGGGTGGTGACCCCCAACCATAAAATTATTTTCGTTGCTACTTCATCGCTGTCATTTTGTTACTGTTATGAACTGCCATGTGAATATCTGATAGGCAGGATGTATTTTCATTTTTACAAATTGAACATCATTAAAGCATAGTGATTAATCACAAAACAGTATGTAATTATATATTGTGAAATATTTACTTCTAATGACAAATAAATGAAATGTTGTCTTGAATCGTGGTGTAGCATGGGCAACAGTCTTCCTAGGACAACAGTAAACTACATGGCTACACTTTGCTACACCGAGGAGCGGTGTGTGGGTTCCTAAGACCATGGGAAATAGGTGTTTTTAATAGTCTTAGGCGACCCCTGTGAAAGGGTCATTTGACCCCCAAAGGCGTTGAGACCCACAGGCTGAGAACCACTGCTTTAAATCAAGATAATTTCCTCCTTCATAAGAAAATGATGCCATGGAGATGCATGGATCGGGATGAAGTATGAGTGATCTTTTACAAAGTTCAGCCCTCTTCTAATAAACAGTACTATTTCCCACCACCGCCTTCACCCAGATGGTGGCTCCGGGTCAGCTTTACTGAACCAGGGAGTTAAACACACCCATCCTGGCACCGTATTCCGACACCGGTCTCTCTTTTAATCTCTTCATTTTCTAATTCCCATCCCTTTCAGGTAGAAATCACTTTGGTAAAAGCAAGATAATTGGTTGTGCTTTTCTGTCCTGAAGTGTTTGCCTCAGGTTAAGAGTGTCTCTTAAATTAAGAGAGACAAAAACAATATCCTAACTTTCCTTCTCTAGCTCCTTGTTTATACATGTTGTTGTTTTTTTATGAGATTTTTTATGAGCATTTTCAATAAAAGCCAGTTTCTCTTCCCCTGCATGTCATTTGTATTTCATGTTTTTCTTTTACTCTCCTCCTCCCCTCACTCACCTCCCATTGCATTTCAAAGGAATTTCTGGAGCCTAAGGCATCATTTTGAAGGGGCTAGAATTCTATGAAACCACGAAGGTCTTAATTCCTGTTCCTGGGTTGTGTTGGAATTACCAAAAAGCATCCAGACCTTTGTCAGATTTTTCATCCGGAGTAAATAAATGTCTTCATGGTATTACCAAATGTGACTCTGAGCATGTTTTATTACGGAGGCATGTAGTCTGTGAGTATATACTAAAATTTCCTATGTAGTATTCTTCTAACATACTAGTATTATAGTTTTTATATATTTTATTAATTTTCACAGAGGAAAGGAGAGGGAGAGGGAATCAGAAACATTGATGAGAGAGAAACATCAATTTCAAAATTAACCCCAGGGATGAAAAATAACTTTGGACATCCTAGTGAAAAATAAGGTTGTCGTCCCTTTTCTATTTTAACTTTTTTTTTTCTTTCTGCCTAACTCAGTGACTCTCATCTTATGAGAAATGAGCTTCCCACTTATTTGGGTGGCCCATGACCCCATGACCCCATGATGATACGGTTCCACAATAATCGATTTGCTGAGAGATGAAGGGGTGAATTAACTAAGGAGAAAACTCTAACTGACTCTATACACTGGACAGCTAGGCAGTTTGTCACAGAAGCAGATGTCTCGATGACTTTGATCAACACTTGTGCAATTCCGGGTTCATCAGCTTCTCACCTCCAGCCTGAGCCACGTATCGTGGCCGACAGGAATGATAACGTGGTCTCTGTCCCTGAGAATAGCGTTCATCACATCTGCCCCTGGTTCTGCATCTTTGTTGGGGATTCCAGAGTTAGCTTGACTGGCGCCATAATGGAACCCCCGCTCTCAGGGGCTCTGGTGTCAGGCTGCTGAGCAGAATAACACTTTGATCCAGTGCAGCAAGACACCGTTTGTAAAAGCTGAGTTTTTAAAGTCTAACTGGTGCCTGCACTGTTTGGAGACTTTCCTTGGCTTTTTCCATCTTTAAGTAATGAAGGATTTCCCCTCTGGATTCTCCATGGAAACGCAGTCTTGAACCTCACCTGAGCACGCGGATGATGCCTTCAGAAATCACACTCTTTGCACAAATCCCCACTTAATCAGAGCGGCCGTCCCAGGGCCCATGCTGGCTTGTTCTGGTGGCCGCCACTCCCTTTCCTGATAATTGTGCCAAAGCGATCACTGTCAGAGTGTGCTCAGCATCCTCTGTATGTAAAAGTTCCCCTGCATCATGTGTTCAGACCTTAAATCAGCCTGGAAACCCTGAAGTGCTACCAAATACAAGTACCACGTTCTAATGTTCATCTTAAGCTCTTTCGACCTGTGTTACCCAGCTGATATGACTCATCGAAAGCAACGAATGATGCTTGCGAGCCTGGTTAAGCAACAGTTATTGCGATCTTTATCCCGAGTTCTGTTATGTCATTTTGATTAACTAAAACTGTGATGCGGTGCCATTTAATTCCACTTCAATGAAAGTGGGAGTTACCGGTAATGACAATAATGACAATTACATGTAACCGACTCTGCGGAAATAACTGCCTGGATTGACACAGCGAGTATTGTTGCTCATAAATATAGTGAGGTTCCCGGTAAGTTATTGAAAATATAGTTACGTGATATTAAGTATCTGAACTGGGAGGAAGAATGATGCTCTTCCGACTAGTAATAAACCTTATAAAAGTCACTCTGAGTCTCTGGATCACTCAATTTTCTCACCTGTGCTGTACAAAACATACTGCATGATCTGGTATGAGGATTGTTTGTGTTGAAATTACCACAATCAGCATAATTTTTTTTTAATCAGAAAGTCGTTTTCAGAATGGAAAAGACACTCTAGAATGATGTATTGATCTTATAACTCTCCAGTGACAGCTAATATTTGTTACCATTTTTTTTTTTCTAATGATCCAGTGACATTTACAGGGGATGAGTCTAATCACACATGTGAAATGACAAGCCTGCATAGCTATTGGACAGCTCAAGATGGATCGCCAAAGAGGAAGCGAGGGACACAGGAGGTATTCACTGGACACTTTTTTTATGTATTTTTCTACATATTTCAATACGGGCAAAGCTCCCCCGGGGTCTGCCAGCACTGGCTCTCAGGGGCAAGTGCGGTACTCTGGCTGCTAGGGTCTATGTACTCAATTTGACTCGTTTATCTGCCTTCTCCGCATTCCATTCCAAAGGGCAGCCTCGTCCCTGCCCTCCATGTCCCATCTGTTCCCACAAAAAGTGTTTGCAGGACTTTTCTGTCTTCTTTCTTCCTGGTTCCTCTCAAACCACAAATGTCATACCTGCTACACACGCACCTGGGGATTTTGTTTGAACACTTTTTTGCAGTAATTTGCTTGATATTCTGATGAAGTGGTCGCCTGTCCTCGAAACCGTCTTAAGATGCAGCTACTTCTGTTGGAATTATAGTTCCTTATTGACATCTCAGTTCTAGAATCAAATTTACTTTCCTCACCAAAACCAGTGTGGCTCAGTGGATAGAGTGTTGGCCTGCGGATTGAAGGGTCCCAGGTTTGATTCTGGTCAAGGGCATGTATCTTGGTTGCGGGCACATCCCCAGTAGGGGTATGCAGAAGGCAGCTGATTGATGTTTCTCTCTCACCGATGTTTCTAACTCTCTATCTCTCTCCCTTCCTCTCTGTGAAAAATCAATAAAATATATATTTTTTAAAAATTTCATTCTTCAGATGTTACACATTTTTCCATTTTCAAATCCGGTGTCTAACCTTTGTATTCAGATGACTCCTAATAGGATAGCGGAGGGTCTGAACGACCTGCATTTCCCTGGTTTTACTTCTTTTTTCTTTGTTTTTTCCTAAGCTGTCTTTCCTATGTAGGTAGCAGTGTGTAGTGTCTGCCCCATTATTCTGATTTCAGTTTTCTCATCCAGTTCTTTCTCAGTGACCCTTCTCTTTTCCCGTAGAATACACCTATCGCCAAGGCGTTAAAAACAACAAACAGCATTGTCAACATAAAAAGACACACCTTTCCTTCAATGGAGTGCCCTTTCATCAGCTGTTTACCTTCTATCTCTCTGAAAGCACCGCTGACAACTGAACAGAATGCCTGCAGCCACACTGTGTGTTTCCCTGGCAGATACATGACTCAGCTGCTTAAAGATGATATTCCAAATCAGCCCAAAGTACTCTCAGGTCACGTTAAAATTCATCTCGCACTCCAATCACTTCGTGTCAATCTTTAGTCAACATAATGTCTGCGATTCTGGCAGTTTTTCACGTATAATGATGCCTGATTGTAAACCTGGCCTATCTCAGCGCTCTCAGATAATCCCTTTGAAAATATTCCGACAATCTTTTTAAAAGTTCTGCTATGATTAAAGGGGAAAATAGAGAGAGGTATTTTCAGTTGGCTTGTTAGTCTAATAAAAACAATTAAACTATGGACATTAACTAGGAAAATATTATTTTTAGAAAAATAAGATTTTATCATATGGAAAAAAAATATCTGAGAAATAAGTGAATTAATAGTATTACTAAGTTCATCATTACCATACCCCCAAAAATATGGTGTTTCTCATAACTAAATATGATTTTTTCCAGCGTGCCTAAGTTGTTGCCTCAGCATTTGGTATGAGCTTTTGATTTTGTAAAGTTCTGACAAATAATCCATATACAGTGGTACCTCGAGATACGAGTGTAATTCGTTCCCTAACTTTGAGGCGTGGGGAACTATGAGACGCTCGAGTCGTGGGAAACTGGTGGGTCGTGTGCAGCCGGCCAATCCAATCGATTACTCCTATCTCAAATGTTGCTCTTATTTCAAAGCAAAAATTGCTTGCTCAATGGCTCGTATCTCAAAAATCTCATATGTTAGGGCACTCATATCTTAAGATACCACTGTATATCTATCTTTTGGGTTAGAAAGCAGCCAAAAAACAGTGCTTTCAGTTTCTTTTTATGAAACCTTAGAATTGGAACAAAAAGAACATGGAAATAACAGTAGTTACTATGTAGTGACTCAGTTGATGACACACCTTCTGATGTCACGTGTATATGAACATAGGCTTGTCTATTGCAACGAATTAGGGTCACTAGATGCAGCCATCCCAGGACAACTGTGTCTTCTTCACAGCGAACCTGCTTCACTCTAGGGACCAAGGCCATAGCCACAGACCCAGCTCAGCAAATAGCTCCATTGCATTTCAAAAGCCCCCTCCATTGAAAAGCATTTTATTTAAAACAGGAAATAGATCTGCTTGCTTTTCCTTGCCTCAATGTCGTCTTTTCCTCTGGGCAGACAGGAATTTCCCACTCAGAGGAGCTCATAAAACGTCTTGTCTTGCAATCACGTTAAGACCAGAGGAAATGACCTGCCTCCCTCAGCCGGCCCCGTCTTATTAAATTCAACCCGACGTTCTATTTACACACTTCCATCCTCAATGAGATCCAATTTTATTATTTGAAACCTATCATCTCCGGCGAAATGGAATAAGTGTATTTCACCAGGCTGAAGCGCTCTGCTACCGTCATCAGCTAGACACGGGTTTAAAGCAAGGGAGGGTGGGACAGAGAGAGGGAAGGTAGCCTGGCCCCTAGTCTGGGCTCCGGCAAAATGTTGTGTCCTCAAGTTTAAGTTCATCCATTTTCAGGTGTATTATCATTTTCTTATTAGATCCACAGTATACACTAAAATGAATATGTCTGCATTTTAACTGAGTGTTTCTGTGGCGTGTGAAGTATTTTTCCTTGAGCGCAGTTAGAAAATACTAATGTTTCAGTGACTATTATTTACATAAATCCATTCGTTTAGCTTCTAGAACCATGGACATCATCTGCTCAGGAATGCTAAGAAAAGACAAAGTATAGAAAACCAGTACAGTGGTACCTCGAAATATGAGTGCCCTAACATACGAGATTTTTGATATATGAGCCGTCGAGCGAGTGATTTTTGCTTTGAAATATGAGAAACATTTGAGATAGGAGCAATTGCGAGGATCGGCCGGCTGCACAGGACCCACCAGTTTACTGTGACTCAAGCGTCTCATAGTTTCCCATGCCTCAAGGTTACGTACGGAAGGAATTAAACTAGTATCTTGAGATACCACTGTAAATATGATTAATACAGGAAGGCACGCAGCTACAGTGCTTCCGGATAACCTAAGGAAAGGAGGCCTTGCCAGGAACGAGGGAGTCTCAGGAAGGACATCTGTTCGGAATGCCACCACCCCCTGCCTGGCCGTGCTTTAGTCTTTCCATCAGTCTTTTCCCGTATAATACACCTTTCCCCAAGGCATGAAAAACCACAAACAGCATTATCAACATCAAGAGATACGCCTTTCCATTAGTCTCTGGAATGTCCCTGTGGATGCCTGTGAGTGAGCCCACTAGGTAGGTGGCCCCTTTATCAGCACAGCAGAGCAAACAGCACTGAGTATGAGCCAGATGGCCGCGGATAGCCATGGATCAGAGCTAACTCTGTGCAACTACAGGGGTACCTTGAGATACGAGTGCCCTAACATACGAGATTTTTGAGATACGAGCCATCGTGAGAGCAATTTTTGCTTTGAAATACGAGCAACATTTGAGATAGGAGTCATCGCGCGGATCGGCCTGCTGCACATGACCCACCAGTTTACCTAGACTCGAGCGTCTCATAGTTTCCCACGCCTCAACGTTACGGAATGAATTAAACTCATATCTCGAGGTACCACTGTACAGGGATGTGATTTCATCTCTCTGAGCCTCAGTAAGCAGGCTTCAGGCTCTAGCCCTGAGCTGATGTGGATGAGCTCCATTGATTATAACATGTCTCATGTGGTCCTGGACTTCCAGTGGTCCAGAAAGCCGGTGCCAGTCACTGAAGGCATCGCTGACTGTTTAAATGCCTGCCATCCTCAGACTGGATCATTTCTAAGACAATTACCACGACTAGCGTCCTGGGACTCTACGTCCCCCAAAGCAATGTATTGATTCCTGGTACTAATACTCAAGAGTGGCTGCAAGGACAGCAGGTTTCTAGATGATTCTAGCGTGATGTGCAAATGTTGTCTGGTGGGTACCAACTCCGTGACTCAGATGGCTAACCTCTGATTAGTAAAATTTAAGTTTATTAAAATGTATATAAATAAACACATACCCTTATCGTGTAATACATAGATGTCTGTGTCTGTCTATACATATATATATATATACATATATATATATATATATATATATATATATATACACACACACACAAACATACACACAGTTTGAAGAAGAAAAAAAAGATGAAGATTTATCTCTTTCAGAACTGCTTCAGTCATTTATTTCAATTGGCAGTAAACGATAGCTTGGCGATGTTTACAAATGATGCATAATTAAAGGAAGAAAAATTACGCTGTGAGATAGGACGTGGTTGGCTTTGAGAAATGTTTTCTGGAACCATTGCTCAGCGCAGTGGAATGATCGAAGTGTTGCTCTGAACTTAATCAGCCCCTTTGAACATCCATCTATCTCTAAACTACCTTTGAAACAGGAAGTGAGTCAATGTGATATAAGTGGCAAAACATCCAATTAAACGGGACTCGTTACACAGACTCCAATTTAGGCTTGGCTAAGGGCGCTAATAACTGCAGTGTGTGTTTTGTTGGGTTTAAATTAAGAAATTCAATAAGAGGTATTGTGATAGGGAAGAAAGAGCAATGAACTTGGAATTAAAAGATAAGGATTTAAGTCATTAATCAAAGGAGCGTGGGATTTCAAGTGATTTTTTTTTTACATATAAAATTGTATATATGTTTGTTATTATTAGAAAAATACATAGGTTTGATTAGAATAATGAGTGAGAAGTGCTGTTAGGAAGCACAAAATTATGTCATATATAAATATATATATATGTAACTATTATATATATGTATATGTATTATATATATAATGTATTATATATATATTTTACATGTAGTGCTGGTGAGTGTCTCTCTTTATCATTTTTACTTTAGATGTTAAAAGAAAACTAGATATAAACAAAATGTAACATAAGTAGATTTCACTTCCCACTTGTGAGTTGAAAATTAAATTTTTATGGTTATTCTCTCCAAAACTGACAGAAAATTAAATTGCTTCTTTCTCCCCTTTAAGACAAATTAGACAGTCAATTATAAAATACAGCATCATAAAAATGCTAGCATACTTACTTAGTAATGGAGAGAAGCGAATTATACTTTAAAGTTGATTCACATGGAATAGATGCTCTCAGGTTGTGTTGTGGGGTGTCGTGTATGAATGAAGTAGAAGGAGTACAACATTAATCATAAAGGTCTTTCTTTGGGTGAGAAAACTTGCAAAATATATGGAAGGTGAATAAATGTGCAAAGGAATAATAAAATAATATGGCATGTTTTATTCAATGTATTTTAACTTCAATTTAGTTATATAATAACTATGCTTTCTTTATGAACTTGTAAGTTGTGGCTGGATAATTTCAAATATTCTTCTTCACATATAAATTTTCAAAATATATATTCAAGAAATTGAGGCCACACGTATGCATTTGCATACTTAAATGGCCATTAAAATGTTTAAAGTTATTAAATTGAGACTAGTGAAAAGTTGACTACTGTGTTTACATAAACTTTCATATCACAATAAACTATAAACATTTCATTATTACTATAAAATTCGCATACCTATAATCTGTACTCCTAAAGTAAAAGCAATAAAATAGGTAATTTAAAATACTATTGGATCAAATAATATTGTATTCCCTATGATGTATACACATAAAGATAAAGAAAGTATTTCACCCCGTTGACTGGTGTTTATGAAGAAATTATACCATTTATATTGCCTGGGATTCTCATGAACCTTATAAAATGCCAAAATACAATGGCACGGGTATGGGGAAATATTGTTAAAAATAATAACCCCAGTCCTCAAAGCACACAAAATATGAATATTTTATTAATATCACTTAGTCTATGTACATTTGGTTATAAAATCCAAATTGCTTTCTCTATTCCTAAATTGCTTATGTTGAAATTGTTTTTTTAATAATATTGATACTCTAAATATATATATATATATTGTGTGTGTGTGTGTGTGTGTGTGTATAGGATACACATATACATATACATGCTATATATACATATACATATACATATACATATACATGCCATATATATATATATATATATATATATATCAACATGAAAAAAAAGAAGTCTTCCACATTTGAAAGAAAAAAGTAAAACTGTCACTATTTGAAGGTATAATACTATGTATAGAAAACTCTAAAGAATACAGGAAAACAACATTAGCACTCATAAATGAATTATAAAAGTTATAGGATAAAAAATCATTATATAGAAAACTGTTCTATTTCTAGACACCAGTAACAAATCATCAGAGAAAAAAATTAAGAAAGCAATCCCATTTACAATTGCAACAAAAAAAAATATATATAAAATACAGTGGTACCTGGAGACACGAGTTTAATTCGTTCCGTAACTTTGAGGCGTGGGAAACTATGAGACGCTCGAGTCGCGGTAAACTGGTGGGTTGTGTGCAGCCGGCCGATCCGCGCGATGACTCCTATCTCAACTGTTGCTCGTATTTCAAAGCAAACATTGATCTCTAGAGGGCTCGTATCTCAAAAATCTTGTATGTTAGGACACTCATATCTTGAGGTACCACTGTACCTAGGAATAAATTTATCCAAAGAAGTACAAGACCTGTAGTCTGAAAATGATAAGCCACTGAAGAAAAGTCAAGAAAGAAGATACAAATAAGTGAAAGAATATACCATGCTCATGGATTGGACGGATTAATTATCTAAGATAACCTTACCATGGAAAGCAACATACAGAGTCAGTGCAATCCCCACTGAAATACTAATGGCATTCTTCCCAGAGCTAGAACAACTAATTTCAACATGTTTACGAAAGCATGAAGACAATGAACAGTCAAAGAAATATTGAGAAATTACGAAGTGAGAAGTATCACACTCCCTGAGTCCAAACTATCATATAAAGTTACAATAATCAAAACGGTATGGCACTGGCATAAAACAGATCTGTAGATCAATGGGATAGACAAGAGAGCCCAGAAATAAATCCTTATTTATACGGCCAATCGATCTATGACAAAGGAGGCAAAGATATATAATGGGGTAAAGACAGCCTCGTCAACAAGTGGTTTTTGGAAAGTTGGTCAGATATATGCAGAAAAAATGAAATTAGACGAATTTCTTCATCATATTCACACATAAACTAACATGGCTAAATAAATTCTGTAATCATAAAACGTCTAAGAGAAAACTCATGTGGTAGACTTTTGACATTGGTCTTAATGACATCTTTTTTAATATGTCTCCTTACTCCAGGAAAGCAAAAGCAAAAATAAAATGATGGAACTATGACAGACTAATAAGTTTTTGCACAGCAAAGCAAACCATCAATAAAACAACAAGACGGTGTGTACATGAATCTACACTGATTTCCAAAGCAACCACCTTCTTTTCCACCCAGTTTTCTTTACCTTAGAACATGGCCTCCATCAGTAAACAAGATTCTTTTAATGCAACACAACTTACTGAACAAATTTATTCAAAAGATTATCATCTGCTATTTGTCTAATTCCGCATCTCAGTATCCGCTCTTGTGCTAGGAAGTGCTTGCTGGTGAAGGATGGGGTTTGAATGTCACATCTGCCACCAGCACCCAGCCAGTGTGCCTTCGGGGACCACTGTCGGGGAGACTGCTATTCTCCTTTGTCACACCCCGAATCTGTCTCACATCATTTACATGCAGATCGCTGCACACATTCATCATCCCATTATGCTGATGACTCCACTATTCTGATATCTAATGTCTCTTTAATGAGCCTCAAAAAATACAATATTCCTTGATTTATGACTGCTTAACTGAGAAATTATACAAATTGGCACACAAAAAAACACACCATCATAATGTATTTTCATTTTGTTCCTTCCCATTACACTTATATTTAACAGTGACTCATGAGTTAAGATGATGCTTCTCTGACACCAGAAATGATCAGAATTTGACTCACCTACCGTGTGTTAGTGCCACCGCGGTTTATGTTCCTACTGAAGGCCGCAGGGTCAAACTGTGCTGATGTTGAAAAACAGCAGATTCAAATCCATCACTTTTCTCCCCCCAGAGAGACTGTGTACTGGACAGTCATGTTTCATTGACTGTGACTCTGAGAAGCCTTCTTGTGCTGTAGAGAGGGTTATCAGCCTAATATGTACCCCCTCCTTTCTTTAAGTGGATATTAAGACCCTTAAGGCAAGAAAGAGCTCTATCAAGCAAAGAAACCGGTGTGGTTCAGTGGATAGAGCGTTGGTCTGTGGACTGAAAGGTCCCAGGTTCAAATTCCGGTCAAGGGCGTGTACCTTGGTTGCGGGCACATCCCCTGTAGGGGGTGTGCAGGAGGCGGCTGATCGATGTCTCTCTCTCATCGATGTTTCTAACTCTCTCTCTCTCTCCCTTCCTCTCTGTAAAAAATAAATAAAATATATTTTTAAAAAAAGAAGAAGGGGAAAGACAAAAACATATCCAGAGGGGAATCTGAAATGCAAACAGAAGTTCAGAAAGAGACGGGGGTTGCTGGATCTTTCACTTCACCGTAGGCCCCTCTTGCAATGCAGGCCCAAGGAGGTACCAGTCTCCTTTTGTCTTCTCTCCAAAGCTGTGCCAGGGAAGGGCACGATAAGTGTCCCGTTTATTAACTAAAAATCATTTCCGCAAAGAAACCCGTTGTGGCTTCAACAGGAAAGAGTTCCAAAGGAGTAAATTGTCGTGCTGCCAGCTCAGCCAATAGAAGGGAGCCTTTGCTTGCAGCACGAATCATGTTAGAACGAACACTCCACCAGGAAGGCTCAGGGCACGTCTTGAATCTTGGAGGAGCTGATGCATTAGCACGAGGAAGGGCTCAGAAGCAGGACAGAATCTAGGGGGTGGAGCCCAGACCTCTGATACCAGTCTCTCTTTTAAGTTCCCTTTCCGTCCCACACTTCTGAGGTTACTTGCGGCTTTCAACTTCTGAAGGAACACCAAGCCAAGCTAGATGTGCCCCAAAGTGGCAGACAAAGAGTGGGTCACGGTAAAAGGAAGGAAGCTGGAGGCGCCTCTCACACACACAGAACAAGGGCCTCGATTGCTTAAAGAAATGCGAATAAAGACCAGACAGCCAGATGCTATGAACACCCATACGTGGTAAGAAAACGGCCACTGATAAAATAGATACAGGAAAATGAGTTCTGATTCTTTAATATTATCATGTTAGTCCCTAGCTTGATCAGTCCCTTCTAATATGGATATATAAATATGTAAGCTTTTGCATCTATCTAACCTGTGACTCATCTGCAGGGAAAAGGTAAAAACCAAAGTTGGGGAGGGGGGTTTGTAATTTGATTCCAACTCTCTGAATATTCTTAAATAGAAGAAATTTAAAAATAAAAGCATCAATCACACGAAGCGTTTTTCCCACCTCCCACGGTAAGGATGTGAAAGATGGCGTACTCAGCACTGCAGGTCAGCACTGTGCCAGGCATGTTTCTATCATACAGTTGGGATTTAGAGACTGGAAGAGTAGATAACCGGACACTAGAACAGCAATTCTCAACCTGGGGGTCCCGAGCCCTTTGGGGGTCCAACAACACTTTCACAGGAGTCGCCTAAGACAATTGGGAAACACAGATATGATTCATAACAGTAGCAAAATGACAGTGATGAAGTAGCAACAAAAATAATTTTATGGTTGGGGGTCACCAAAACATGAGGAGCTGTCTTAAAGGGTCGTGGCATTAGAAAAGTTGAGAACCACTGCTCTAGAACTTAGTACCATATTTTCCAGCACATAAAATGACTTTATAATGCAGGAACATCTTCTCAAAAGTCAGGGGTTGTCTTATACGCCGGCTGTCATCTTATAGGGCGGGTAGATCCCAAACTCTCTATTTTAACTGGCAAAGTTGGGGGTTGTCTTATACACTAGGAAAATATGGTGTTTTGTTTTAAATTGGTTTGATTGGGAGATTTATTCCTGAGTGCAGAGAGGGAGAAAAGGAGACCAACCATCCACCCATGTTAGTTCTTCAATGATGACGCGCACATTTTCAAACAAAGGGCCACTGGCCTCAGAAGTGCTGGGAGGATGGAGACAAGGTGGGACTGTGCTTATTCCCATCCTAAGGTGAAGGGCCCTGTACAAACTGAGAGGAGTTCCCCAAACCTCAGGCAGAACCTCCTACCCCAGTGCACTTAGTGATTATATCATGAGCCTCATTTCAGGGTCTAAAATAGGATTAAAATAAAAGACAGGAAACCAAGACATTCATCTCTGAGACTAGATCATCTCTGAGACTCATCTTTGGAACTTTGAATTTTTCATATTATGTTTCCATTCCTAATGTTTGCTTTTCTTCCTCTTTTTTTTTATGTAGCTGTGCATCAAATATCAAGACCTATTTCTTTAACAAAAGAAATACAAATACTGCCTGGCATAAGGTTAACACTTGTGGCTTCATAATTCTAGCACACTTTGTAGATATGCCAACTAACCTTCTAAGTACTGACTTTCTCTAAAATCCACACTTAAAAAAAAAGAACTATAAAAAGTCAGCCATTGTTCATTCTTGATAGTATTGTTTATTTAAATAAAGATATTTCCTAAGTTCATGTTATGTAAATTTTCTCTTAAAAATTATTATCCTCCTCATACATATGAAACACTTCTAATATATTTGAACATTTAGCTCCAAAATAAAAATAACGTTAAAAAGGGCCTATTTATTTAGTTAATGTTAAGTTTAGGCATTTGCATATATATTATTTTATCCTCAGGAAGATTTTCTTGTTTAGAATAACCACCTAAAGTATGGTCACGTTCTCTGCCAACCAGAGCAAATAAGAATTTGCAAAAAGGTAATGTTAAGAGAGTGCTAAGTACTAGCACCTAAGGAAAAAACGAACAAAACAATTGCTTGGCTTAAGCAAACATCACAATGGAAAGCTTATCTATTTATACCACTAGAGGGCTTGGCCCACTTTGCTACTGAAAAGAATTTTTTCCCTAAACCTTGGAGTAAATGAGCTTGTATACATGCATCCTTCTCATCATGTTCATTAAACACACACACATGTACACTGATGTAAGATATGACAAAGTGATTAGATTAAAGGACCATTTCAAGAGTGAACATTTTGCTAAGCAATTTAAATGTGTCAAACAGTATGGTTACAACTATCGCTTTGTCTTAAATGACATTGAAAACTATTTCTGTAAATCCGTGTGTCACTGCATGGTTCTGATAAATGGACTGAGCCATTTGAGAAGATTAATAATTTCAATGGAATGCACAAATTTCTTTGAGTTATGTCACCAACAATATTAATTAAGAACAATTTGATTAAGAACGATTTGCCTTCATTCAAAGTAGTCTCTATATTTCATTGACATATTTATTTTCATAAAATGTTCTATGACTCTAACTAGGAAAATTACAGAAGTACTGAAAACGACTCTTTGAATTCCTTAAGTAAGAGAAGTAACACATTTAATAAGTTTAATTTGATTTCAACTGGTAATTTGCCTTTAAGTCAGTTGAATTATTCAGCCACATTTTGAATACATACTTTCTCTGAGACAATGAGAGAATAAAATTATAAGACTCAGCTAAAGACAACAACCCTTGTGATTCCTTCTAAAATCTTCAGTTATCCATTTAAGCTATGAATGAGATCTACTGCCCCAAGTTTTGGATGCAGGTAAAAGATTAATACAAAATACCTGTTTTAAAATGTTAAAATAGGAAATGCAAGTTATCCCTACACTATATAAAGTAAAATACTTGTGGAATTATGAATAAGCTCATGAAATGTTACTTGTTTCATTCACAGGGACTTTCTTAAATGAAGTATCCGGTTTTGGGGACAAAAAATGTCATATGTCATTAGATAGTAGGACATATCTTTCATTATCTGAATAATTTTTCTAGTTAATAACAGAAGTTGAAACACAAGACATATTTGACTGTATCTTGGGATGACATTTAAGGCATGCGGCCACCTCCTGTCAGGAGCCAGGAGGTAAGAGATACAGCAAGGGTCGTGGAATCCTCCCCAAGGCCAGAACTGGAAAGCATAACTGCCACATCTGCAATGAGCAGCTAGCACCTGGTTAACTAGTTAGCCAATCCGCTTAAACCACATACCTCCTCGACCCCTTCTTCCTTCCCCTTCCCCTCTCTGAGAGTCTATAAGAAGAGCCACCAAGAATAAAAATTTTGAGGCTTGATCAGAACACCATTTGTCTTGCCTCCATTCTTCGTGTCCCTGTCTGTTTCTCATTCTCTTATGTGCGTCGCCCCGCCGTTCCTGTTGACTTGCCCTGCAGGCCGGGGCAACCTCCTATGAATGGGCCTGCCTCATCAGAAAGCCCTGCAGGTGAACTCTGAAAACCACCTCAGAGGCCTGCAAAACCGGAAGTAACCCTTGTTGACTGGAGATCTTAGTATTAAGTACAATCTTCCTGGATTTCCCTCCAAGGAAAAACTACCCTCCCTCTGGGTAGTTCATAAGATTACTACCGATATTGCAACCACCGCTGGCCCATCAGCAAAATGGCTATCATTCAACCTCTTTACCAGTCATTGACAGCACTCACCGTGAATCTCAGCAGAAAGGCGTAGAATATTCCATGGGAACGTGTATTTCCTCATGTAGATGACCCAATCAAGGTCTCAGGTCAACTTACCGGGTTTTTACAAGTTTGTTTTTGTTATTGTTGGTTATTTTCATTTTTTTATGAATGGTGATTTTGTACAACTAAATATCAGCTGCTCTAAAAGCAATTGGTAATTAGGTTCAGGTAAGGCTGTCTATTGAGTCAATTTGATCTATTATCATTGATAGTTGAGTAAAGTCAAAAATTATCACTGAAATATAAGCAGCCCTTCTTACCCAAGTCTCTCATTCCGTTACCTTTCTAACCCGATTTCTCATAATGAACGGATTATTCGTGGTGAGGACTATGGTTCTTCCCAGCACAATTTCATCATTATTTTACTTTCTCATCAGGAAATTGTTCCATTATTAAATCTACGTGGCAAAGAGCACCAGGATATAGTAAACAACTGTCATATCGCCCCTCACTTAATTTTTGTTCATGCCACATACTTATTCCATAATGAAGTACTTCTATGTCCTGAATACTTTGTTTTTCCCAAATTGCTATTCTCCTGTCAACTCGTGTTTCAGGAGTTTGCAATATTCTATTACAGTTTTGCAACTACCGAAGTTATTCCCGGTTCTATTCAAGTGCAACACATGTATTATAATCACCGCAGAAAAAGAAAGATTCGAATTTCATTAGAATCTACTTACAGCGATGCACCTCTCCCGAGGATCTCGAGTCTTCATCCAGAATAAATATCAAGCAAGAAGCATATCCAGAGGTTATTTTATCTCCTTTCTCTAACGGGCATGATCACTGCCTTCAAGTCTGAAAAATAAGATAAAACAAATGCCATACTATTAAATACAACAGCACAATTTCTTTGTGATTTGTACAATAAGATAATGCTAGAATATTTTCTTGAACATGATACATTTCTGAGTAGCGTACTAAATGAACATATACAGAAGTTTTCCATATGCAATTTATCCAGGATGCAAAATTCACCAGGCCCACCACAATTATATGAAAATGGACACCCAACAATGGTAAAGACCACTCCTTGTACTTCCCCGGTAAGATGAAAAACAAATCTTAACACAGACAATATATTCTTTTCTATTTCTACCAGTTAGTTGATTATCATAAAACCCACCTACAATGTTTTGGTGAGTTAATAAACTAACGTTTAGTGTTGAGACAGTTATAGAAAAGTCCATTTTATCCATCTATACCAGTGGTTCTCAACCTTCCTAATGCCGCAGGCCTTTAATACAGTTCTTTAGGTGGTGGTGATCCCCAACCATAAAATTATTTTGGTTGCTACTTCATCACTGTAATTTGCTATTGTTAAGAATCTTCATGTAAATATCTGTGTTTTCTGGTGGTCTTAGGAGACTCCGCTAGCTGTTCGAGGCCCACAGGTTGAGAACCGCTGATCTATACAATTAGGTCTTGCATATTCATGTATGTTTAATAAATATATATATACACATATTCAAATAGTGTAAGAGACTTGTTAAAGGAAATTATTAAAATAAATCACATTTCTATAATGAGCCGCCACTGGAGCAAAAAAAAAAAAAACAAAAAAAACGGAACAAAACAATAACAAAACTGTACATAATTAGGAGTATCTTCAGATTCTATGCTTTCCAATCAGCAAAGAAAAAGCAATAGATCTATGCATGAGGGATGCGGCCTATAGCTAAGCTATCAATGGGAATTAAGGGAAAGGCTCTTTAATATGTCAACCAAGGAACCAAGAGGTCACGGATCCATTTCCAGTCAGGGCGCATGCCCAGGTGGTGGCTCGATCCACAGAAGGGGGCAGCCGGTCAATGATTCTCTGTCATCCCTGATGTTTCCATCTCCTTCTCCCTCCCCCTTCCTCTCTGAAGTCAATAAATATATATTTTATTGATTCAATTGGCCAACATTTAGTATTTCTACTGCCTCATCACGTTATTTGGATACTTCTTTGTTTACAAAGCCAGATGGACAGGAATGTCTTAAAGGGGCCCAGGTATGTTTTTCTGGGTTAAAGTTAGTATCCAAACTAACTTACTAAAGGTAATATCCACACTTTATTAAGCAATCTATAATTTGGGGAAAATTAGTATTTTTTCCAGAATTTGGAAATGTGAAGCCACTACACCAACATGTCAAACTCAAGGCCCAAGGGCCGGGCTGCGTGCGGCCCACAATGAATATTATTGCAGCCCCGCCAATAAAACAGTATGTCAGAAACATTTTCATAAAAATGTGTAACTCAATTTTTACCATATCCTGTTATTCAAAGTGATTAATGAGGAACTGCCACGTTCGCCAGACTGATGACTAAGAGCGCTTTAAGAGCGCTTGATAACTAGGTACAGGTTAGGCCTTCTATTAAGTCAAATTGATGTATTGTCATTGATAGTACAAATGTTGCATTAATTCCCCTTACATGCAAGCGCACCATCTCTCTCCACTAATACCAGCAGCAAATACTTTAGCAGCCGATGGCAGCGTCATCACTCTTGGATTAACGTGTTTGGTGCATGCAACAGGACATATTTAGCTTTCAGAGAAGAAAAATAGTTTCATTTGCATTACCGTTATTAATTTGTGCAGTTATTCAGTGCCTGGTCTAAGTTAATGTCCAAGAAAACATATTAATTTTTATTAAAATGTTCTATTATCTTACGTTAATGCTACTCAATTATTTCAGCCCTTTGTATTCATTGTGTCTCTATGGAAATAAACCTGTTTCTATGAAAATTGAATCTGTGTTTTTGTAGCCCACGTGAACTTAAACCTGTTTATTTGGCCTGTGTGAGCCTTTGAGTTCCATGTGTTTGCACTGCCCCGGGACACGGGAAATCCCCACATCAGAGAGGGTCAGATTTGAGGATGGGACCTGGTTCAGTACCTGCCTATAAAGATGGACTCCATGGTATTAACATCCTCAGAACACTCCACTGAGCATCTATGTTGTGGTTGCGTTAAGCATGGCTGGGAATGGAGCCACCACTGAAAATCCCAGGTAATGTCAGGAGTGAACCCCACATTCACATCGGGGGTCCAGTGTGCAGAGAACGGCTTCTATTTCCCCCTTGACACCATCCTCCTTCCTCATGGGAAATCCCTGCCCCCCTACTCACACCCAGAAACCCCGAACAGCACACAGCGTTGGCATCAAGATGATAACAGTAACAAGGAAACAATAGCAACAAGCATCCTGTGGCCAGAATGTGCCCAGGTTTCACACTGGTTTTTCATTCATATATGAAGTAAAAAGTCCCATCACCATCTTCACACTGAATATTAAGGAAATGAGGCTAAAAAACACTAAGTGATTTCTGCAGTCTGCGCCTGGCCAGCCGAGAATCCACCGGTTTCATGATAATGTCAACCCCATAATCTTCCCATTACATTTTGCTATTTGGGGATTGAACTGTTATGACAGGAAGTGAGACTTTTTTTAACCCACTGAGTGAGGAATGTCATGAAAGATAAGACATTACAGGCAAAACTTCAATTAAAAAAAATGGCAGGGGATGAATCTTTTAAACAAGAAAAAATACTACATAAACTTGCCGAGAATTGGATACTCTGATGGATCCCGCTCGCATTACATGAAATAAAGAGAATGTCAACAAGCAAAAGGCTGAAGTTCTGAGCGAAATGAAAACAGAATATACACGGGAAATAAAAATTAAATATTCATGTGGCTTTCGGAAAAATAAATATGCTTCAAATATGCCCTGTATTTTGAGGTTTGTACAATTACAGGCACACATACATACACATATATGCCTATAGATTAAAAACTCCTGATTTCCCAAGAATAATGTTAAGGGGGATTTAAAAGTAAATTTCAACATGTAAAATGTTTGTGCACCGAGCAGTTTAAAGCGATATTTAAGTAAGATGATTCTATCCAACCCTGGGCCATCATCCATGTTAAAATAATAAATAATCGGGTTTCTAATCAGTACCACCCTAGTTGGTAAACCGGTTTGGCTCAGTGGATAGAGCATCAGCCTGAGGACTGAAAGGTTCCAGGTTCGATTCCGGTCAAGGGCACGTACCTTGGTTGCAGGCGCATCCCCAGTGGGGGGCGTGCAGGAGGCAGCTGATGGATGTCTCTTTCTCATTGATGTTTCTAGCTCTCTGTCCCTCTCCCTTCCTCTCTGTAAAAAAAAAAGAAAAAATCAATAACATATATTTTTAAAAAATCTGTTTTGGAGACCCAGTCCGGGAAGACAGAGCACTGACAAGACTGAGAACGAGGGATAAAGATCAAAGGCACATTAGCCTGAAATGACCAAGTTGTCAAAAAGTTGAACTGGTGGCGATGAATAGCTTTCAGCAGGTGGTTTATCAATCCCCCCAGGGGCGCTGAGTTGAAAATTACAGAACAGCCTGTGAGAAGGGGCATTTGGGTGTCGCATGTTGATGATCTTGAACTTTTTGTGATTGATCATTTGTCGGTACAGTCACTAGGATTGAGTAAGGAAAGAGTATAAATTATGATTTTTGTAGGAGGTGGAGGATTGTTCACCGTTCATGAGGTGTTTAACATGATCGATATTACATTTTATGCCACATAATGCCTGACCTACCAGCTTAGGAATGCTTTAAACTATTTCATTAAAGTTCTGCGACTTTAAGTAATTGCCCCCAAAACTGCTTTTCGAAAGTGAAACTGTCTTAGCCTTGGTTCATACGGTGTTAAATGTTTCACATTCTAGAGTTTTATGAGCTTTGGAAACTGTACTGCTCATGAAACAGCTTTCTTTAATTTTTCAATCATTGATGTTCAAAAGGAAAAACACTTATTTAATTTTCACTCAGGGACACAGTCATGGGCTACCATATTTTTATTCATGATGCCCTTTCTTTCACATAATCAGATTTTTTTCATGCGTGTATTAAAAAGAACTAAAAAGCACATCATAGCAGGGATCGTGTTTCTGGTTTTGATCAATTTTTTCACATAGAATATTTTACATACTGAATGTGCTTTGCCCGTAAAATGTGATGTTAGGAACTGGTGAATATTTCTCTTGGCCATTTCACTGAACAATGCCACACTCTTACCCACACTCTGCCTCTAACTGTCAGTGTGACTGCAGAATTAGAGAGCGGCTTTCTCTATTCCGGTAATCACAGGCATCAGAACACCTTTAGACCTCAGACACTTCTGCACAATCAGAGAAAGCGATTCCCCGAGAATCATCATTGGTTTTAACAGTTAACAGATATCACAGGAGGATCGTTATTTTTAATTATGATTTTGAAGGAGGTGTAGGATTTTTCAACTTGCATGATCTATATTATACTTTATGCCAAATATGCCTGATCTACTAGGTTAATAATGCCTTACTATATTTCATTAAAGTTTTGTGACTTTCAGAAATTGCTCCACGACACCAATCTTAGACTCTGAGTTTGACTAACCTTTCTCTAAAGCAGTGGTTCTCAACCTTCCTAAGGCTGCAACCCTTTAATACAGCTCCTCATGTGATGGTGATCCCCAACCATAAAATTATTTTTGTCGCTACTTCATATTGTCATTTGCTCCTGTTATGAATCTTAATGTAAATCTCTGTGTTTTCTGATGGTCTTAGGAGACCCTGCTAGCTGTTCGCGGCCCACAGGCTGAGAACCGCTGCTCTAAAGCATAGATTACCTGCAAATCTTCCTAAGCAAGTATTCAGTGTCTTCATCTTCATCCCTTTTATGGTTTAAATATTGATGTTTGTTTTGAACCTGATTTTCTAAAACAAGTTTGTCTTTCTCAAATGACGGGGAAATTATAAGAGTAAAATGACAATTAAGTGAAAACATGTAACCCTTTGAGGTACAAAAAATACTGTCAATTACATACATGAAAATATGAAAGCAGCTGAATACCAGCTCAAGGGTTTTGCAACCTAATGGCCGAAGGCTGGGAGCAGCACCCACAGGTGAGGATGGTCCCTCTCACAGGGTGGCAGAGCAGTCTTTGCCCCTGCACCCCTCAGCGGGCACCTGTCAGGGGCAGCGCACCCCAATCTCACCGTGAGTCCACGGTCACTTCTGAGTCTTCATCTTTCATCTCTGACCCAGGGGATCAATCCCACTTGGGTCCATTCTCGCTGGATCTAAAATCATGCTCTCTCCCCTCCTGCTCCTCACTCTCCCCTGCTGGTTCTTTCAATGGCCGTCCTTGCATATGTACCTCTGAACACTGTCTAATATTTAACCATTTCAAATCTAAGTAGAATTCATGTGACAAATGGCATGCACATCTCCAATTTGGGTAAGGTATTGAAGCATTTGAACTTCCTAATTAAAATAAAAACAAGAAATGCACCCTTTCTTTTAAATGATTCCTAGTCACTATGCTAGTATATTTTTTATTTAATGATCTGGAGATTCAACGTTTTAGATGCCTTTTCTGTTGTTGTTTTTTAATATCTTACTTCATACCCTACTCCTTCTTGACTTTTCTAAAGATTAACTGAAGACTTTTTAATTACTTTGCACTAGCGATGTGTACAGTTAGGTCTTTTAACACTTTTTTTAATACATACACATAAATGGACATATAGACACAGGTGTAATCTTATTTGTCTTTCAGATGCTTTTATGGTATGTGCTATTTCCTTCCCATTTAGAAGTTTTGCGTTTTAATTAGTCAAATACATGACTTAAGTGTACTAGGAGAGTGTCTGAATTTTTGTATAAGCTATGTCTACTCTTTGGATAGTTACTTTAATTTTCTCTATGTAAAAATAGAGGCCAGGTGCACTAATTTGTGCACAGGTGGGGTCTGGCCAGCCTATGCGATGGGGCTGATCTAGGGTGGGGTCAGCTGGGGGAGGGGCCACGGGCAGTTGGTGGGGGGAGTGATCAGGGCTGATCCAGCCAGTTGACTGCCACAGGGCACGTCATAGCAACCAGTCATCCGGCATCCAGTCACCTGTTTTTCAGATGTATAGAAATGTATGCACGCTAGTTTATACATGACAAGAGCACAGCACACATTTGCTGGTAACCCTTCCAGCTCAGCAATTACATTATGACTTGGGGGTTCAGCATTGCACTTTCCCCACCTCCCTGCCCCCCAATTCACAGCTCGCTGGTTTGTAGCCACCATATCTCCAGTTTAAACTAAGGGCTGCAACCAGGTTCTTGTTCTCCTACAATGGTGTCTCTCTACTCCTATTTTTAGGATTTTCCTTGCTCTTCCTCCACTTAGTTTTCTAGGCCAGAAATCCCCAGTTGCCCAGCAGATGCTGAGGCTAATGCAATCCCATGCTGTGCTGAGGGAAGATCTCAAATTGCACCTGTTCTTCCATTTCTCAGGCCTTTTTGGGTGTAATTCTTCCGAAGTAATTTTGAAATTGCTAATCTCCAGAGGCTTTTTGCTCTTTTCATTTTTTCAAATAAATTAGAGTTTCACAACATGACCCATCTCTACAGATTAAAACAATGCAAAGTTCCATTGCTGTGTGCTGATATACAATGGAGATAAAATGAATACCTTTTATGACCCACGTTGTTTAATAATATTTAAAATCGTCTCAAAAATATGATGTCACTATTGCTAATGATAATCATGTAAAGTTCTACATTTTAAATACTAAGTTAAAATGTAAAATGCAAAACTGTGTCTACAGTCTTAGTAAACACACACACAAAAAAACTTGTTAATCGGATAGAGAATAAAGGAACATGTAAATAAAAAACAGGCTACCAAAACAGTAAAAACACGAATAGATTATCTCTGTCATTTTTATGACACCCTTTAAAATTACTATGCATGCAATAACAAAAATGTTGAAAATTTATTTTTATAAACGAAGGCTCTAAAGACTTTGACTCTGGGCGTTTGCTCTCATGATCTAGTTGAATACATGTCTAAATCTAGCTTTTACAGACACACATGGGTGCACACGTGTGTGCACACACACACACATACACACAAATGCGAAGCATTGCCAAATCCACAGCAGAAGAAACCACTGAGAGCAATGGCTTCTGCCTGTACTCATGCTCACTGACATGTACAGATGCCGGAAAAGAATCTGGAAAATAAGGCCCACAGCAGCCTCTAACTGTTAGTTCAGATATTCGTCATGCCTCTTTCACAGGCCAGATGCATGTGAAGCTGGCACATACCTAATTAAACCTATGCAACAGGTTGAATTAAGACCATTTGAATTCATCCCCTCCTGCTAGTTATGCATCTGTCCACAAGATCAGCATAATGGTTCAGTGGCAAAGCTGCATTCACAGTGGGGGTGTGTGTGTATTCCAATTTAAGCCCTGAATTGATGGTGTGGCTCAATTTCAGAGTTCATCTAAAGTAAGCAAGGTTCTGTATTTAGGAAATTTTGTGGACACCCGGAATTACTATCAAATTCTAAAATATATCACATAAAATCACAGAAATAATTCAACCAAGGTAGAAGTAGCATGGATATCTGTCCTTTTCTTGAGACATAGCCATTTGTCTTATTTCTAGAAGCCTTCATATTCTCATAAACATCATTGATTTCAGTGATAATGCTATCTTTTCATCTCAGCGGTTCACTCTGGGCTATATACTAAGTTATCAACAACCCCACCTTACACATAACCTATTTCACAAAAGCAGTTTCTTCTTTCTGCCTAAAACTTGGCTCATGATAAACTTTTTAGGGGAGAAAAACCCTGGCAGTAAAAATCCACTGTACAACGAGTGGTTTCTTCTCGTGATTTTTATTTCTTCAAAGTAAGCTTTAAACTTCCTACATCTCAAAGGATATTCCTCGGAACTAGAAACAGAGCATCATCATGGAGTGAACTATTTCAGCATCTATTTCCTGCATCTGCAGCTCAATTCCAGACAGAACAGGGATCAGAGCATCACTGGATATCAAACTTTATCTGCTCCTCAGATTTGTATTCACAGCGACCTCGGTGAGGGCCCAATGTCCTTAGGGAAGGACTTTCATTGGGGTGAAAGCTGTGAGCTGCAAATGGGGGGTGTCTCTTGGAATAGTGTCAATTTTAAACACACAGGTACCCTGCCACATTTTCTCGGTTTTCATACCAATATTTCTTCCCATTTTTAACATGCCTTAAGGTAGGAAGGATCTACGATGGATGGTAAGAAAAATGAGCCAGCACTTCTGTCTCTCCCCAGGAAAGCTGATGCCCATCGATGGTCCCTTCTGCAAAGACTGGCATTCTGGAAACTGAGGAACAGAATAGACACTGCGGCTCTCAGAGTGGCTGATGCCAGCAACCGTGTAAAGCAAATCATTATCTCTACTTCCACTCAGGATTTCATCTTTCTGGAATGTGCCCGTTTTCAGGACAGCTCAGACATTTCCCATAGAGGTCTGGGCAGTGGTCGGCAAACCGCGGCTCACGAGCCACATGCCTCAGTCAGATTGAGGATTTTTTTAGCAGAGGCCAGCTGAGGAGCACCCTAATTAAGTTAATAACAATGTGCCTACCTATATGGCTTAAGTTTAAAAAATTGGGCTCTCAAAAGAAATTTCAATCGTTGTCCTGTTGATATTTGGCTCTGTTGACTAATGAGTTTGCAGACCACTGGTCCCTGGCAATCCCTTTTTCTATTAGGGGATATATTATAAAGGCTTACTGCTTTTCTGATAAAAGATTATCAAAATAATTACCATCCAAATCAAATGTTATCTTAATGCAAAGTAGCTAAATAAGAACTAACATTTCACAGAACAAACTGCTTTAAAAATAGGCAGCCCCAGAACCAATATATAATGTATTTAGGATTGTTTAAATTCAAAACTAATAGTATTTCCTGTTTTTAATTTAGAGTTAGTGTTAAAATATAAGTAACAGCTTATTATATCGTCAACATTAATTATAATGTCAAATACATAACCATCATCTTCAAACCCATGAAAGACAGTAAAACAGTGACATATTAATGGTGATGTGTCAAGAAGTCAGCATTACCTTGAATACATACATGAAGGAGAGGGAATCCTCTATGGGAAAATATGTAGCATTGAGTCAATACCAGATACCACCTCTCATTTTAAAAAAAGTCAACCCAGGCTTCACAGAAATAACTACAGTCTTTTTCACCAAATATTTGTCACTAAGTAGTTGTTCAACTAAAATGCTTGTACTGCCAAAACCGGTTTGGCTCTCTGGATAGAGCATTGGTCTGTGGACTGAGGGGTCCCATGTTCAGTTCCTGTTGGGGCATGTATCCTGGTTGAGGTATATCCGCAGTAGGGGGCGTGCAGTAGGCAGCTGATTAATGTCTCTCTCTCATCAATATTTCTAACTCTCTATCCCTCTCCCTTCCTCCCTGTAAAAAATCAATAAAATATATTTTTAAAAAAATAACAGTATAAGCATTTTAAATATATATATATATGATACATGCCCTTGACCGGGATCAAACCTGGGACCCTTCAGTCCACAGCTGACGCTCTATCCACTGAGCCAAACCAGTTTTGGCTGCCTGTACTATTATTTATTTAAATTAAATCTTTATTGTTCAGATTATTACATTTGTTTCTCTTTTATCCCCTCCATAGCTCCCCTCCACCCAGCTCCCACCCCTCTCTCTAACCTTACCTCCCTCCCCATTGTCCTCATCCATAGGTGTATGATTTTTGTCCAGTCTCTCCCTGTACCCCCCTCACCGCTTTCCCCCTGAGGATTATCAGTCCACTCCTTTCTGTGCCCTTGATTCTATTATGTTCACCAGTTTATTGCTTGTACTATTATTGATCAGCATTCAGGACTTGTTTAAAACACACCAACGTGGCTTCCCAATAGCTTGCATGGGCCCACTGGGTTGGCTCACCATGAATGTGTAAGCTCACTTCCACAAAGCAGCTCTTGACTCTCACTGTGTTCATCTCTTTCTCATCCCTGCGTGGGCATTAAAGCAGGGGAGCAGGGCGTCTTCCCGAACCCCAGCCTGCAATTCCGCTCTTCCGGCCGTGATCCTGCAGAAGCACCTGTACTAGCAAAGCCCTGCTCTCCACTTAGCCCCCAGACAGAAGTTGAGTGAGGTTGCATTCATTCCTTCAGATTCAGGGGGCATGCCAGACCGGTGTGGCTCAGTGGAGAGAGCATCGTCCTGTGGGCTGAAAGGTCCCAGGTTCCATTCCAGTCAAGGGCATGTACCTTGGTTGCAGGCACATCCCCAATATGAGGTGTGCAGGAGGCAGCTCATTGATGTGTCTCTCTCATCATGGATGTTTCTAACTCTCTATCCCTCTCTCTTCCTGATGTAAAAAATAAATGAAATATGTTTTAAAAATTCAGGGGGCACTGGTGCCTTCCTTCCAGGGAGAGGAGCTGAGCAGTGGGTTTCCTGTGAGTGTATTTTACCCGCCTTCCTCCTCCAGCAGTGAGAACACAGCGTGTCAGACGTGGAAATAAGAACACAGACTTCTGTTTCCACAGCGTTGGCTGAATTGTGTTTTTCTCTCTCCAGGAGCTCTGATACTTCCTGGAAGACTTTTGGGAAGAAATATATACATTTTAAACCAAGGGGCAATTAAAATACGCATTTAATTCTTTGAGAGCACCAAGATATCATGCTTTCAAGAATTCATAGAATCTATCCAAGGATTGTGCAGTTGGGAGAAAAAAGTGATATGAATCTTTCTGACTTGAATGGAGGTGAAATAGAAGCCAGAGTGGAGTTAGAAAAAAAATCATTTATTTCTCTCAGAATATAGTAGCAGGAGAAGCACTATAAAAAGATCAAATAAAACAGCAAAGCGAGGCAGCGGTGGCTGGAAGAAAGCAGATATCATGAGGGCAAAAATAAATTCTGTGTGTAAAACGTCGTAACACATAATGGGGCAAATCCCATGGAGTCATAGTTTGTTTTTATAAGCAACACATGTTTATGGGAATCACTAGACTCAGACAATATTCCAGGTGAATAGCTGCTTGCAATGATATTTAAGAGGTAGCTGTGTTTTCTAGGTGTTTCCTCTCTCAGGAAGGGCAGAGAAAGCAAAATATGTGTAAGCGTAACTCCAAGATGAAATATTCTTTAGAGTGGGGGTTAAAACTATTGCATTTGTAGAACTGGGGAGCAAATGAATTTTAGCTATAAAATTCTTCATAATGACACTAGGTCTACATATTTCTTCTCTCACATGTAGCAGATTTTCCTCAACTGTGTCAGCCCTCTTTTTTCCTAATACAGTGGTACCTCAAAATACGAGTGCCCTAACATACAAGATTTTGAGATACGAGCCGTGGAGTGAGCAATTTTTGCTTTGAAATACGAGCAACATTTGAGATAGGAGTCATCGTGCGGATCAGCCGGCTGCACAGGACCCACCAGTTTACGGAGACTCGAGCATCTCATAGTTTCCCACGCCTCAAGGTTACGGAACGAATTAAACTCGTATCTCGAGGTACCACTGTATGTACTTTGAAATCCTTCATCTTCTCTGCTTTAGGAGAGCTGACTTTGGTATGGTCTCTGTCAATAGCTGAACCACGCATGTCCATGGGATGTACACCTTCCTACAATGTGCAGTCCACAATGCATGCCTTTCTCTGGACTCTTTATACATCTTCTTGCCAAACTCGCCCTGGTATCTGAGTAAATATCATTTGCAAGCATGCCGTGTTACAAAATCCTTTCTACCCCACTTTTATTTTATTCAAGTCCTATCTTTAAGTCAGTAGCAAGAGATAGACAATTTCAACAGCAACTGAACAGTGACAGCCACATTTTCACTCTAATTCTAGAATAGATTCAATATGACTTGGATTCTGTGGGATTGGAAATATGACATGCAGATGATATATGATCACTCCTGAGAGTTCAGGTATGAAACCTGGCACAAAACCATCCTAACGCTCAGGGAAAGGCATCCGATCCCATGGTTGGGAAAATGTAAAATGTGTTGGCAATAGAAATAACAGTGAACCTAAAAGTTTTGCTCGTTCATTTACTGCAGTTAGAAAGCTACCTATTCCCATGGGAAGGATTCGTATTGAACTCTTTATGAATGAACAGTTCTTTCTCTTTTTATTTTTTCATGCAATGACTTATCTGCTTCTTCCTAAAAATGAAATCATTCTAAATTTTGCAAGTAAAACAAACAAAACATACTCCAAACATTTTCTTTCTACGTAAAAGTCGGTTTCTTGAAAAAGATGCTAAAATCTTCCAGTCTTGCTAGCATATATGCAACCACTGTTCGTGCATATATGATTTTTAATTATAAAAACAATAGACCTACATAATCGCTTCTCCCAATCCCTCTCCCCAGAGACAACCATTATGAATGTTTGGGTGCATCGTGACAAATGCGTCTCTAAGGACTGAAAAACCTGCACAGGTATACGTACCTATAGTTAGAGTTGGTGTTTTTAAATAAAACTGGAATCATTCTTCAATAGTATTATAATGTCACTGATTTCCTTTAAGGATACCATCTGATCTTTTTGACTTTTTTTTTTATATTTTTTTATTGATTTCAGAGAGGAAGGGAGAGGGAGATAGAAACATCCATGATGAGAGAGAATCATTGATCGGCTGCCTCCTGCACGCCTCCTACTGGGGATGGAGCCTGCAACCCAGGCCTGTGCCCTGACCAGGAATGGAACCATGACCTCCTGGTTCATAGGGCGATGCTCAACCACCGAACCATGCTGGCCGGGATTCCTTTGTACATGTAACAGTTAGAAATGCCCTGATTATGAAATCCATGTAATTTGAACAATTAAAAACAAAATTCCACCAAACAGAAATCCCCACTGCATGGATTGCTGACCTCAGAGCCTCATGTGTTAGGACTAACCCTGCCAGCTGAAAGCCAGGCCCTATGCCCTCTGCCCTCAGCTCCAGAAAACTGTCTTCAGCAGCGTCTGTGATGCTCCCACCTGGGCTAGTAAGAAAGGACTTGGAATTTGCCTTTCACATTTCAGGTCCTCTCATCATGTCTACCCAGAATCCTCTGCCATGTTTTCAGCTCTTTGTGGAGTCTCCCGTGGACACACAGACAAGTCTTCCTGCTCTGGATCCTGACCTACATCCGGCCTCACTTTTCCAGCCTGGGGAGCAGACCTGACGCCTGTCCCTGCCTCCCCTGCACAGGGACCAGGGACCGGGGGGCCAGTCACCTCACGCCTGCTTTCAGCATCCCTACTATAATGACTGCCCAGCCTTACAAGTGATTTTACCCTATTCTGTAGCCGAATAATCCGACCATTATTCAGGCAAGTCTGTTCTCCTGACAGTGGCCTGAGAAATAGGCTGCATTCTTTTTTTCCCAAAGGACACTAATTTTGTTTGAATTTCAACTACGTGCACAAGATGCTTTCCTGAAAGCCTGCTATTCTTTCTTTCATAACAAAACCCTTCAGAAGATCCGGCCATTAAGTATGTTGGCAAATTTCAGTGCAGAAAAAAAAAAAAAAAAAAGCTTTCATGAGTTTTTGCAGAATCTCAGGTGGCAAAGAGGCTCATGAAAAACAGACTTCAGAGCTGAGGTTCTTTTCCTGTTCATTTTTTTGTTTTATTGTTTTTACTTTTTACAGAGAGGAAGGGAGAGAGATAGAGAGTTAGAAACATCAATGAGAAAGAAACATCCATCAGCTGCTTCCTGCACGCCCCCCACTGGGGATGTGCCCGCAACCAAGGTACATGCCCTTGACCGGAATCAAACCTGGGACCTTTCAGTCCGCAAGGCGACGCTCTATCCACTGAGCCACACGGGTTTGGGCCTCAGCCTCTTTCTGCTGGAAGAGAGAGGGGCTTCCTAAAGGTTTCTCCTTCACTCCAACCGTCCTTATGTGGCCAACATGTAACGTGGGTGAGAGATTCACCTAAACAGGTGGCCTCCTGAAGGATTAAGCCAAGTTTCTTTCATGAAATTTGTCTCATGGCCCATTTCAGCCCACCGTTTGCATTTCCAGAAAGAATCCTCTTCCCCAGCCTCAGCCACATGTCTGCACAGACTGGTCCTTCAGGGGGTGATTTAAAGCCACGCCCGGGGACAGCTTTCCCAGCCTCAGAGTGCTCTAACCACTCACCTCCCAGAGCTCCACTTTTCCACCCAGAATCACTGCCCCTGGCAGAGGCAGCGTGGCCGCTGAGGGCAGAGGTACTTGCCCCTGGAACCATTTACAACGTGTCAGTTCCCAGAGAAATGATTGGCGCCACAGGATCTCCAGCTCTCACACCTCTATCGTGGCTGGCTGATGCCCCATCAGATCTTACTGTGAAGATGCCGTTACTATGAATAGCATGCAGCACACTACAGGTGCTCTGAGTGTGCTGGAAATTATCGTGATCTACCAAAAACCTGGAGAGTTCACTTTAAATTCCCCCAGTACATGTGCACATGTAATACCTTAATGTAAAAAATTGGAAAAAACACTAAAAAATAAAAATTAATAATAATAATAATAATAAATTCCCCCAGTACAATCAGTGGAACTTCTAAAATATCACTCCTTTTAATCCCCCAGTCATGGCACAGGAAGCGCTTAATTATTTTTTGACACATGAATGAAGATTTGATAGAAATGGTTTCACAAATATAATCAGTTCTCCCAGTTAAAAGTATTCATCAATATATATTTAGGTAGGAATGTCTACTTTGTCTAAAATGTTAACGTGTCCTTTCTATTCTAATGAAAGATCTTTATTCTTGCTAATACATGGAGTATGAAACTTTGAGACATAATTGACACTCAGAAGCCAACAACATGTTTCCTACAGAAGAACTAGCACCGACAGCAGAAGGCAGAGCAGCGGGGAGATTCAGGGGACAACCTCGCAGAGAATGGATCTCAGCAATGGAAGCTCAGAGAACTTTCCTAGCTCTCAGACAGGTATACGGTGTATCATGAGACTCTCTGGCCTTCATACCTATGGGAGCTATTTCCTGTAACAGATCTCTTATTGCTGCACCATCCGTGAATGCCTGGTCTCTAGGGGGCGCTGTCTCAGGTGCTGAAGACCCTGCAGAAACCAAGCCAAGAATAGGTCATGGGATGGAACATTCATTCTAAGGCTAGAGAGGTGAGAGGCAAACAGAAAAGCAAATAAATGAGTGGGATCAAGAATGTTTGTGAGTGACACATTCTAGAAACAAAGACAGAAAGATAAAACCATGATGGGTGAAGCTTTGGGGGTTAAATTGGCTGAAGAGGGAAGTCAACACTGAGAAATAAGAGCAGAAACCAAGGCCCGCAGACATGGTGAGAAAGCAGCAGCTGGGTCTGGATTGGCAGATGATGTCTCTCTCTCTCTCTCTCTGTGTGTGTGTGTGTGTGTCTGTGTGTGTCTGTGTGTGACCCTGGTTTCAAGAAGTGATAAGTAACCTTAAGTCAGCCCTGCGACCATGAGTCCCTTTACACTCCTGACATGCTCCCCATCTTCAAAGGACTTGAATCATCAGTCCCCATACAAAAAAAGCCAGGTGCATCTCCAAGTCTGGGTCCTTAGAGACCAGGAAAGGACCAGTTTGAGTGGACAGTGGACCCCCATGCTTGAAGGCAGACAAAGACCACGAAAAAAGAACCCTCTAGGACACAGCCCCTGAACAAGTCCATTCTCTAGCCATCTCTCCACCGGAAGTACTCCCTGAATGACACCTGGCTTTCGTAGGTCTCAGACAGGTATATGGTATATCATGACACTTTCTGGCCTTCATAACTATGTGAGCTATTTCCTATAATTGATATATTCTTTCTGTATCTATCTATCTATCCATCCATCCATCCATCCATCCATCTTATTGACTCTATTTGTCTGGAGAACCCTGACTAAAACAACCCTGTTCTGTCCCATATTTTTCTAATATATTTTATTGATTTTTCTCAGAGAGGAAGGAAGAGGAATAGAGAGTTAGAAACATCAATGAGAGAGAGATATGATCAGCCGCCTCCTGCACGCCCCCTACTGGGATGTGCCCGCAACAAGATACATGCCCTTGACCTGAATCGAACTTGGGAGCTTTCTGTCCAAAGGCCGACGCTCATTCCACTGAGCCAAACCGGTTTTGGCTGTCCCATTCTAATATATTCTTTTAGACACAGCATGTTAATTACACAGGCTACCAGATAATTCAATTAGAAAGGGAACCCTCACTAAAGTGTTTGTGATCTATTTTTTACTACAGTGCACGGGTTTTATCTGCTCCCCTGCTGGTTTGTACCATGTCCTCCAGACATGGTGAGATGCCAGCGTGGTTTTATTTGATGATGCGAGGAAAAAAGGAAAATGAGAGAACATGTCACTGAGGCCTACTTCGTTAAATGGGGGATGTGTGATCACTTAGCATGTTCCGGCCTCAGGGATACCTTGACTAACATGACAAACCAACGAGTAGCTGGGAGTCTAACCAGGGAGGCGTGGGAAAGGCCTGGGAGGAAGTGCATTAATTGTTGTGCACCAGCTGAGGACACTGATTATCAGTAAAACGAGGTGGATACATGTCCTCAGAAGCGTGTTCTGCTCAACGACGGGAAGAAACAAGCAAACAGGAAGCCCGTGGGTGTCTGCTCCCATTAGACGTGGCGATGAATCAGAGCAGATATTGCATTTATTCCTCATCGTCTCTTATAAAGTCATTGAAAGCACAAGCTGGAAGGGACATGCAATGGAATGCAAACCTGCAGGTGGCAGGTGTGGATGGAGGAGAAACAGTATAGGAACTCTGGTCTTCTCAGAGGTACTGCTGTGCCATGCTATTTCTGTTGTCTATCTAATTAAAACAAAGCTTTAATTTAGCCACACCCCTTTTTGGAAAATAATAAAGAAAGAAAAAAGAACTTCTCAGCCCATTTAACAGCCTTTAAAATAAAGGGAGACCAGCTGGTCACAACATTGTGGTGGACGGTGACACTAAATAGTCTACCGTCTCTGGAGCCCAGAACCATTATTCTAACTCCCTTACAGATTTTCACTTCCTCTCATACACAGGGAAGGTGTATCGTGCAAAAGACTGAAATTACTCCAAGGGCAAGGGGTTCCCTTAGACACAGTAATTGTTTGTAGGAAATTATACAAAAATTATACACCCTTATTTTGTTGTGTTTTGTTTTGTTTTATTTTTTATTTGTTTTTCTTTAGTATATGAAACTGGTTAAGAAAAGCACTATGATTTCAAATCTAAACTATTTTACTGGATCTAGGAAAACCAGATCATGATTTCCTTATTGCACACTGTTCATATTGTCATGTATTGAGCTATTGGATTTCAAAAGGTGAATATTCTAGTATGTGCTAATAGAAAATTAACATTTTGCTTTAGTTTAATATATATATATATATATATATATATATATATATATATATATATATATTTATATATATATATATATGCAAAATGTTAATTTTCTATTATATATATATATATATATATATATATATATATATAATTGATTTTTTACAGATAGAAAGGGAGAGTGGTAGAGAGTGAGAAACATTGATCAGCTGCCTCCTGCACACCCCCTACTGGGGATGTGCCTGTAACCAATATACATGCCCTTGACCAGAATCAAACCTGGAATCCTTGAGTCCCTTAGGCTGACTCTCTATCCACTGAGCCAAACCAGCTAGGGCTGCTGTAGTTTTTTAATAACTCTATATGGTATGCCATTCTCCAAGTATCTAGATAACCCAATCATCCCTCTAGTGGAAATACTCATCAAGTTTCATTCAGAGTTAAGCACTGATTGATTTAAACTTATCCACTTATATTAAAACATAGCAATCTATATCACAGATACAGACAAACCAAAACATAGCAATCTATTTCACAGAGAGCTGTTTGAAGCACTTTTGTCCTTCATTGTGGCTAGTTTTCAAGATTATTATTTAAAATAGAGAGGAAAGAAGAATCGCTTAAAATCCTGATGAGATAAAAATATGTTTTAAACGCTTAAACTTTATATTCAGTAAAAGTTATAGGACGAATTCAACTTTGAGATGTGTGACATAACACAATTATAATTTCTGTTCATTTGGCCAGTTAGCTATGGTGAGAAGGAAGGATTTACTCACAGACATGCCTTACAATATTCTGAAAAGATCGTCAAAAATTAACATCTGCTTTGTGCTTTTAGTTTTTATCAAATAAATGCCCAAATGCCTAATTTTAGAAGTAACGTTTAGATGTGCAGCAGAGAAATCTCTCACAACCGGAAATTCCTTCTCTGCCTTTGAACTTCAACATCCCCGGGATGCAAGCCTGTGTTGGCACCAAAGACACCATCCTGAGAAATGCAAGTTCAACAGGTCAAGTGCCTATGAAATTGCCATCTAATGATGGATGTGTTCCCGGTTCAATGGAAGCTTCTAGATGACGTGTTTATTTAGAGGCTCTTCCCTGGAGACAGTATGCTGAGTGCCCTGTCCCCTCTGGGGTCCAGGCCTGATCGCCATGCATCGGGGTCAGGCTGTGGCTGGGGTGGGGGTGGGGTCCCTCAGCCCCCATCTAATCTCGGCGGAGGGGGGTGTTCTGGAAAGGGAGGCTCAGCTGTACTGAACTGTCTGCTGACCGGAGTCCCAGCGAGTGCCAGGGCAGCTGCCAGCTGTGTGCCAGCATCCCCTCCTGCCAGTCCTGGAGGTGGAGGGACAAACAGCAGAGAAAGCTGCCTCCCTCCTGCCCCCTCCTGGCCCTTCCTTCCGTGGCATTTGGCTCAGTTCTGCTCATATCTTCTCAGACATTCCATTTCTTCCTAGACTCTCACATCTTCCTGACATTCCATTTCTTTCCTTCCTGTCCTCTGGCCCACCGTTTCTCCTGTTTGGGGCACAGGTCCCCCTCCTACCTCCTTCCCTCTCTTAAAACACAAGAAAAGGTACCTCCCAACTCTTTGGGGTATTAAACTGAAGTTCACACATAGAAGGAAAAGAGTTTTGTAAACATGAGTACATGAGTACATTAAAAATATAGAAAATATTTTAGAAAATTATTTTGGAAAATGTGCTTTTATATCACATTTCAAATAGTAATTTATAGGCAACATTTGTTAATTAAATTTTAATAATTAAAAATCCTCTACCCTGTTACTCAGCAGCATATCATACTTATACAAGAATGACTTATATTTAGTTTAGATAGTTCTTAATTTTTCTGCTTCATTATAAGCTTCACCAGGCAGTGGGGGATGTTCCTCATGGTCTCCACCCACGCAGCCAGAGGGAAGGGGGGATAGTGAAGAGACCCCAGGACATGCCTGCAGATGTGGGACAGCAAACGTGGGAGCCAGAGGAGGTTCGGCCAGAGAAGAACCAGGCCTTGTGTTTGAGCACATTTTCATCAGTGAGTGGCCAAATGCACCAAGCTCAGGGTCCGAGGAAGGAGAGCAAAGAAATGGAGAACATTTAGCATCTTATAAACCGTGGTCTCCAAAGAGGAGGATATAAAGAAATGCATACTGTCTCCCTGCTGATCCTTTGATCCTGGGTTCAAAAACGGTGGGATGGGGAGGTAAGCTGATGGCAAATGTAATTTCTCTTGAAGTAACCAAGTTGTTATAGAAACTTCTCACTTTCTATTTTACTAATTTTTACCGAGAGGAAGGGAAAAGGATAGAGAGTTAGAAACATCAATGAGAGAGAGACATCCATCAGCTGCCTCCTGCATAACCCCTACTGGGGATGTGCCCGCAAACCAATATACATGTCCTTGACGGGAATCAACCTGGGACCCTTCAGTCCGCAGGCCGACGCTCTATCCACTGAGCCAAACCGGTTTCAGCAGCTTCACACTTTCTAGATGATAGATCCAAACACGATTTCAACAAAATTTTGCAGCTATAATAGAACCTGATAATTCTTAAGTTCATTTTAATGTAATACCTCAATTCACTATGTTTTCTTTATCTTGATGTGTTTAATCATTATATGCATATTAATTACCCCAAAATTGAAGAAGATATCAAAGATGCAAAAATAAAGATACAAAGTGCATCACCTTTCAGATCTCATAAATTTTTTGTGAGAAATAAAATTTAGTGAATCTCCTACTGCCTGGTGGAGCTTATATTGAAGCAGAAAAATTAAGGACTATGTAAAATAAATATAAGTAATACTTAGTAAGATGTGGTATTAAGTATGCTATGCTGCTGAGTGAAGGGTGGAGGATTTTTAATTATTAAAATTTAATTAACATATTTTGCCTACAAATTGCTGTTTGAAATGTGATATAAAAGCACATTTTCTAAAATATTTTCTATGTTTTTAATGTACTCATACTTACAAAACGTTTTTCCTTCTATGTGTGAACTTCAGTTTAATGCCAACAAATTATCAAAAAATAAGAATAATATTAATGAAATTTTACTGTAAATGCTTATGTACATTTTGCCATATTTTAAGTATGTTTTTCCTGTTTCTCAACAATACCTATAATCAGAAAATTGCTATTTTGTGAAATAATAATCACACAAATTATATATATATATATACATATATATATATATATGTATATATATATATATAAAACATACACACACACACACACATACACACACACACAAATAAATACCATAATTTTTTTTCTATTAAGACTCCATGAAGCAAAATGGTGTTTAGCAAAATGTCTGATGGCCCCCTATTTGTATTTAAATGGAGAAGTTAGCAGTTACAGAAAAGCAGGAATTATTTCTCAATGCATGTGGAGCCACATCTACCACAAACAAGCCTCCCACTGTTACAAAGAAATGGATGAATAATAGAGAGGTAGATGGCATTTGATGGACAGGCAACCTTTAATTTCTCAAAAGAGATCTCCTTTGAAAGATTGCGGGTGCCATCAGCACAGGTTCTGTGAGGAGACTGAAATCTCTGTTAACCTCTGATTAACCGGAGAATTACTTCTGAGAGCATCACACTAACCCGCCCGATGACACCCACATCCTTCGCACAGCGCCTGCCAAGCCTCCAAGCGCACTTTCTGATTTGATTTTTTTTTCTGGGAAAATGAAATTATTTTGGAAGCAGCAACACATTTTCTGGAAGTAACACCACCCGTCAAAATAATTTAAACCGTTTTCTCCAATATGTGTCTTTGCCCATAAGCTACCTCAAAAACAAACAAAAACTCTGGAAATCTGGATGATGATACTGAAGAAATTATTTGTGATGTATATGCCTCTCTTAATACAACCCAATCACTTTGACTCCATCAACCTTAATGTTTTTTATTCAATGTTAGCGGTTGCATGTGATAAAAATACTTCTCCAAGGAATCAACAGACTCGGGAAACCGAGAGAGCAAAACTGATGGTAAGATATGTGATTAAAGAAGTGATAAGAAATGTCAGTGAAACATCCTAACAAAAACTAAAATTCAAGGTGATGTCTCAAGATTTCATTAATTTGGCCAATAACATGTTGATAGGACAATAGTTATTTGCAAATAAAAATACACGAGACTTTTCAAGGGTGATGATTTTCTGTAATGTTAAACTTTTCTGCTTTCCACTCTCTCCTTACATTTTTTTTTACCCAAACTCATTGTCATGGTCACACACACACACACATGTTTTAACATCAGTTTTGTTTAACATGAAAGAGTGATCCTTAATTGTCACATGAGAAGGCGGTATGCACAAGATGACATTGAGGGTCTGTCACCATTCAGCCCAGGCGTTCACAGCCAATGGCCCATGTGTGAACCCCAGAGGATGGTCTTGCACACACATCGCTGTTGTTGTAAAACCCTCACTTAGTCCTAAAGTGGGTGCATAACTGGGCAGGTGTACAGGAGAGTGGCAATGGGTCCTAAGAGGGTAATAAGAACTGAATCTACTTAGGAAAAAAAAAAAAACCTAATTCTCGCTGAAACTGGTTTGGCTCAGTGGATAGAGCGTCGGTCTGTGGACTGAAAGGTCCCAGGTTCGATTCCTGTCAAGGGCATGTACCTTGGTTCAGGCACATCTCCAATAGGGGGTGTGCGAGAGGCAACTGATTGACGTTTCTCTCTCATTGATGTTTCTAATTATCTATCCCTCTTCCTTCCTCTCTGTAAAAACTCAATAAAATATATTTAAAAAAAAAACTAATTCTTGGGCAGACAGCACAACCATGTGGCTCAATGGTCAAGCATCTACCTAGGAACCAGGAGATCAAAGTTCATTTCCCATCAGGCCACATGCCAGGGTTTCAGGCTCCATCCCCAGTGTGGGGCATTGGAGGAGGCAGCCAACCACTGATTCTTTCTCTTCACTGATGTTTCTCTCTCTCTCTCTCCCTCTTCCTTCCTCTCTGAAATCAATAGAAATATTCAAAACAGAACAGGCAGATAATGTATTATTATCTGAGAGATCAGCATTTGCCTGGAGGTTGGGTGAGGTTGCTCATCTGATCGCCGCTTTGCAAGGAAGCATTTTTCATACCCTTCCATGATAAGGTTTTGGTTAATTGGGTTTTTAAAATTGTAAAGGTCTTGAATAATAAATTATCCACAGCATGTCTCTTGCCAACCACAGATGCCATCGCATTCAGGGCTGCTTTCAAAGCACTTTATAATTAATTACAAAATTAATTGGTATTTAGGAAACAATTTTCTGTCCATACCCAGCCCATTCCTTCACCTTCTGAGCACGCACGGCTCATACAAAAGCAGGGACCACACAGTGGAAAAATCAGAGATTATTATACACGCACGGGCTCCACAGAATCAAATTAATCTCAGCCATGGTCGAGCAAATGTCCCAATACATATGCTTCTTTTCCTCTCGTCCACACTTTCTTCAATGATTATTCAAGAGCAATCTCAAAGTCACATGTCCTCTGTGAAGTAATTCTCTTACTTTAAGAGAAGTTACATAACAACTAAGGAAATAATGTTTGTAGGGTGAGGCAATGGAATAGGACACAGATGTAGACTTTAGTTTTTGAAGGAGCAGATAATCATAAAACAAAAATGTATGTCCATAGCAATACACAAAAGTCAGCATGGAACTAAGGAGAATGGTCCCTAACTTTGTGCTGGTTTCAAGGCGGGCTTTCTGGAAGCAGGAAAGCATCTGTTAGAAAGAGCAGCAGGAGGACAGGTGACAGATTGGCAGGGGACAATGGCAGTTGAGTTCAAGGGGCTCAGAGGAGGTCTTTCAAGGGAAGATGGCAGCTACTGTAAGAGTGTGAAATCTAAGAACAAAATAAACTGACAGACAAAACAGATCTAAAGACATGGAATCATGCAACAGCCTGAGGACTCTCAGAGGGTATGGGGGAAGCGATTAATTAAACAACTTAGATGCCGGTGTACATGAGCCATGGACACAGACGATATTGTGGTGAAGGCCTGGGGAGGGGGAGGAAGTGGGGGGAAGGAGGTCAATCAAAGAAAAAAAAGGGAC